>JAUTBQ010174990.1:0-11426 GCA_032361185.1 Lepetodrilus ovalis
TTTCTTTGTACTGACTTAATCTACTTTTTCTCATAAGCCTATTCTAAATAATTTTACTTATATAGGACAGCCCCTTAGTTTCCATATTTTTTATAATTCGCTTATATTCTTCTTTAGATTTTTTTAAGAACTTTCCGTGTACCAATTCGGTATAAATAATGCGATGTATTATTTCTCTATCCGCTTTATTTGGTATGATTACATCAATACCAAAATCCATTAATACTTTTTTATAAAAAATCTTTTCCATCGTAAATTTTGTTCCCAAAAGTCCAACTTTTGTGATTTTACTTCTTAAAATTTCAGATGCCGTTTCCTCAGCAATATGTATAAATGGAATGCTGATATTTTTCCTAATTTCTTCACTAAATAAATGCATCGTATTTGTACATAAAACAATTAAATCCACCTTGTATTTTTCTAACTTCTGAGCAGCCTTGAGCATTATAGTATTTAATTTCTCCCAATCATTTTTACGCTGTAAGCCCTCAATTCCTGAAAAATCTACAGAAAGCAATATCAATTTCGCAGAATGAAAACCGCCAAGTTTTTCTCTCACTTTCCTATTTATTAGGGAATAGTAAGTCGATGATGATTCCCAACTCATTCCACTAATCAGCCCAATCGTTTTCATTCGTTCACTTTTTGCCTCAATTTTATTTCACCGTATTAATCTGAATTTTTTGATCAAAGATGTTCATTTGATCAAAAATTTGTTGAGCAAATATAAGTGCATTCTCATTAAACTGGGATATTGTAAAAATACGTTCTTGAAGTTTTTCATTTGGGAAAAGCATCAATCGTAGATATTTAATATGCGCTAGTTTATTCATATCTTGATTTTTTAAAATATTTGATATTTTCCTTCTTAATTGTAATATAAGCTTTTCTTCTCTTATCTGTGCTGATTCTAAAATTCGATTTTGAGTTTTCATATCCGAAAAATTTATTTCTTTTAGACTCTGAAAAAATTTTTCTTGGCTTAATTTTACACTTTCAACGAGTGTATCTAGCCTATCGTGTCTCTCACTCTTCAGTATCTTATTTTTCCATTTATCAAAATTTTTTAAATTATATTCTGAGTTGAATTGATATCGTTTTAATAATCGTTCCATCTTTGGATTCAAAATAATATGATGCGTTCGTGGAAAAAGCATTGGCGGGAGACGCTCAATTAGGCGGTATGCTTTTTTCAATTGTAAATGATAGGATATTTCCGCTTCTCCCGCAACGTAAATAACAGACGGAAATATCCAATCTTGATAAAGCGGTCGCAAAAGAACATTCGTTGACAAGTTTTTCAACGATATTGAAGTCATTTCGGATAACTTCAATTTTCTGCGTCCGCTCACCTCTTGCGTAAATAAAAAGGATTCATCAGTTTTGAGTGGAACCTGAATTCTAAAATTTTCTCTTCTTAAATATTCGGTTTCATCGAAAACACTTTTTCTAAAAAATTCATAATTCTTAATTAAGTTTTTAAAAAAGAATATCGTCTGATTTTTTACATCTTCACGATTGGAATGAAATACAATAATCCCATGTTTATCAAAAATAGCTTTATAATAGGTATAAAATGCCTCCAGCCAATTTCGTTCTGATTCGAATGGTTGCTCAAAACCTAGTGTTAGCGATAAACGATTTATATCAAGATTCAATTCACGTCTTCCAATCGAACGCCCTGAGTTTTTTTGATCCTGATACACAAATTTACGTAATTCGTATTCACGAAAATATGTAACGTGTGAAACCTCATTGAAATCAGCATCTTCACTTTCCATCCAAAATACAGGAACAAATTTCCTTGTATTATATAATTTTTCTAAGTCTTTACACAATTTGACTGTATTCAAAATTTTATAGATTGTGTATAAAGGACCGCCCATTAAACCTAATTGTTGCCCTGTAATAACCACAAATGTTTTCTCATTTTTTAACAACTCAATATTTTTGGCAACAGATATACTTGCTTGTGTATTTTGAGTTTTTAGTAAATGAACGAGTGTCTCTCGATCCAACCCCGTTTTGATCTCAAGACATAATTTTTTTAAATCCGTTTTTTTTGAGTCCGACAAGTAATCTTCAAAGAGCTCTTTCATTTATGGCTTTTCCAATAATATGATAAAGCGTTCTGAACTATTTTCATCAAAAGCCTCTTGATTATAATTAGCAAACTTTTTAATCACTTTAAAACCTAAATATATCAAATAATTTTCAATGACTTTAGGACTTATTAAAGCGACACTTTCAAAATAATGACGCTCATCATTTTTATTTCGTATTATAATATCTTTTTTAATCCGATTATTTTTTATCATTCTTTTCTGCTTAATAAAAATCCCATGTTCATTTGTTTGAGTTAATGGAATAAATTTTTTCCGAACATAATTAGAGTTTAGATAATCAAAAATATAAAACGCCCCCGTTCTTAATGATTTATAAATTAAGTCGAAAACAGCTAAATTTTCTTTTTCCGTCTCAAAATATCCAAAGCTCGTAAAAATATGGAAAACACAGTCAAAATTATTTTTCCAAGTCATATTACGAATATCTAGCTCAATAAACTCTAAATTTTGTAATACATTCTGCTGTTTATTTTCCTGAATGAAGTAATGTGATAAATCGAACGCTTTTACTTTTGCTCCTTTTTTTGCAAGAAGAAAACTTAAGCGTCCCAGGCCACAACAAGCATCCAAAACATTCAGACCATGAATTGGCTTTGCCCAAAATTCAAATAATTTTATTATTTTATCTGCTTCTATCTCATTTCGATGTGGATAAACAAGTGCATAATCTTCGTTAAACCAATCAGAAAACCATTCAGACATACCATCCCTAGCCTTTAAAACTAAGTTAAATACTTTTTAAAAAAATCATCTTTAATTGTCCAATGCGAACAATGTGCTTTCACTTTTGAATCTTCAAAAACAAGTAATTGAGGTGATTCATGTTGGACAGCAGATAATTTTTCTAAATGATTTGATAAGTTACGATATTCTACCACATTAATTTGATAAATATCGCACATTTTGTCGATTAAAAAATTATCTAAATTTTTTTTTGCTCCTTTAGAAACTGAGCATCGCGTTGAATGCTTGAAAAAATATTTGCGTTTTTTATCATTCGTAAGCATCTCAAGTTTGTCTATTGTCGTAAGTAGTTCCATCTTATTTCCTTTCATGATGTTTTAAAATCGAATAACATAATATCTTTTATCGAACTTTTTCCTAAAGCTAACATAATTAAGCGATCTAGTCCAACAGCAATACCAGAACACTCTGGCATCCCTTTTCGCAAAGCAGAAATTAATTTTTTATCATAAGGATAAAGTTCTTTTTTTGCTTCCTCTCTTTTCTTTAAGTCATCTCTAAAACGTCTCTCTTGCTCTTCTGCATCAACTAATTCTTCAAAACCATTGCAAAGTTCAACACCCTTTACATAGAGCTCAAAACGACACGCAACGCGTTCATCGCTGGAATTTAACTTTGCCAATGCCGCCTGATTCGCTGGGTAATCATAAACAAAAATACGTTCCATTTCCTTTAATTTTTGTTCAATTTTATCAACAAATAGAAAATCTAGACCTTCTTTTATTGTTTCAATCGGAGTTGAATTGATTTTTGACTGAAGTTCAGCAAGAGAAATATTGAAGGGATCAAATTTTAGATATTCCAAAAATAAATCTCGATAACTTTTATATGCGTAATCCGCTTTCCCCAAAATAATATTGGTTAAAGACTCCATTTCTTTCATTAATTCGTGATAAGTAACGCCGATACGATACCATTCTAAAATCGAAAACTCGGGATTATGAAAACTCCCATATTCTCCATTTCGAAATGCTTTTGTAATTTGGTAACAATCAACTTGATACGTGGTTAAAAAACGTTTCATATGAAACTCTGGTGAACTTTGTAAAAATACATTTTCTTTTTCTGATCCAGAAATAAATTGAGATGAAAATGCTTCTAAATTAAGATCAACTGAAGCAGCTCTTGATAGTAATGGAGTCTCAATAGCAAGAACTTTCTGCTTCGAAAAGAAGGTACGAATTTCTTGAATAATTTCTGATCTTTCTCTTATCTCACTTAATGTCGTTTCCATAAACAGAAAGTAATAAATCTTAAAGAAAAAAACTCTTTTAAACCTTCCTAATTTTTGCACTAGCTTTTTGCATAAACAGCGAAATAGATTGAATATACAATCGGCTTGATTCAACGTATAAATTAGTGTACGATCAAGACAATAGGAAATCAAATGAAGCTAAGATCACTAAAATTTACCCTAATTATACTTAAAATTACCGTTAGTATTGTACTAATTATGTATTTATATAATACGGTTAATCAAAATCAATCTATTTTTGCTTCGTTAAAACAGGCCGATGTCCAATGGATTACTTTCAGTATTTTACTATTGATACCAAATGTATTGCTCCTTTCCTACAAATGGTGGTATCTTGTTCGTCAAGTAAACCCTCACGTTACTTATTGGGCATCAATTGGTTCAACCCTTGGTGGCTTATCATTAGGTTTTTTAACACCAGGAAGAATTGGCGAGATAGCTAAGGGCTTTTTCTTTAGAAACATTGATAAACTACAAATTACTGGTCTAGCATTGATTGATCGTGTTTTTAACATGCTCGCTATATCACTATTCGGCTTGATTTCAATTTTTCTTATATTTCAATGGGAATATGAAATTTCAATTTTCATTTTTATGCCGACTTTCATTCTAGCCGCCTTAATGTTAACTGTTGTCATCTATTTTTTAACTCATCCCAGATTTTTTCGAAACATGTATCAAAACTATTCTCAATTAAATAAGCTTAAAAAAACGGCAGATCATTTTTTTAGCTCTATCAAGAAATTAACCAAGAAAAGTATGACCTATATGATGCTGATTTCGTTATTATATCAATTTTTGGTGTCCATTCAATTTTACTTCTCTATTAAAGCTTTTGATTCACGCTTAACTTTTTTTGATAATCTTATTGCTGCTTTCGCTACTGCCTTCACAAAAGCTGTTTTGCCAATTGGTATCGCTGATATTGGAGTAAGAGAAACTGCGGCCAATATATTTTTTGGTTTTTTTTTAGATAATTTTGCAGCCATCTTTAATGGTTCCCTTTTTCTCTTTCTCTTAAATGTTGCATTTCCAGCAATTTGTGGAATTATTATGTTGCCTAAATTAAATTTCCAAAAAGATTTATGATTTTTTGTCCCCCTAAATATCACAGCAATTCTAAAAATACAACTTCCTATAGAAATAAAATGATCTTAGTTGGATTTAAACAAAATTCGTCGAGAAAATTAAAATGACGATTCTTCACTACTTGATGGCATTTTTCTTCTTATCCTACCTGCTTATTATTCGAAAAATTAACTACGGGCTGAAGAATTTAATAAGAATGGACCTTAAATCATCTAATTCTCATAAAATGACTTTTTCAATCATTGTTGCCGCACGAAACGAGGAAATCTATATCGGACGGTTATTAGATTCTCTATCTCAATTGGATTATCCAAAAACACAATTTGAAATTATTATTGTTGATGACAGAAGCTCTGATAAAACAGCCGAAATTGTTCGTTCTTTTCAAAAAAGAATTCCAAACTTAATATTGCTAAAACAAATTGAAAAATCCTCTGCACCTAAAAAAAATGCGATAACGAAAGCTATCTTTCAATCAAAACATGATATTATAGTAACTACTGATGCTGATTGTATCGTTTCAAAGAATTTTTTAAATACACTCTCTGTTTTTTACGAAAATAGCTATGATGTTATAGCCGGCCCTGTTGAGTATATCACGACAGATAAAACAAAAATCTGGGAAAAAATAATTGCACTTGATTTTCTTTCCTTAATCAGTTTTGGGGCTGGGTTTATTGGAAGTAATTATCCAATTATCTGCAATGGTGCTAATTTTTCTTATCATAAAAAATGCTTCCTCTTTGTAGATGGCTTCAAAGAAATCGACCAAATTGAATCAGGTGATGATGATTTACTTTTACATAAATTTCATGAGAGTAATTTTAAAATCACATATTCTTGGCATATAAATTCAATTATTCAAACAGAAAACGTACACTCATTAAGCGCACTTTACGAGCAAAGAAAACGCTGGGGAAGCAAAGGCGCTTCCTATCAAAGTTTACCGCGACGTCTTATAATGCTTATTATTTTTCTTTTTTATTCGTCGTTTTTATTCCTCTTAGCAGAACCCTTTTACTTTTTTTCCTTATTGGTTTTAAAAATCTTTATTGAACTTCCAATTATGTTGAAAGTGAATAAACTTTTTGCTAACTCATTTTTTTGGTGTTTTATCCCAATTGTGTCTGCTATTCAGATACCTTATATCGTTTTTATTGGTCTTATGGCAAATCTTCGACCCTATAAGTGGAAATAGTTGAATTACTCCAAATCTAATTTTATTATTAGATTTGATTAAGCTTTTACTGAATTAGAACAATCTTCTGAATACGTTGAGCCCTTGCGTTACCCTTTATCGCTAAAACTTGAATCTGCATGAAATAAACACCGCTTGATATTTTATTTCCTATATTATTTATTCCACTCCAACGGATCACATTTTGAAAACCGGCTGGCATTATTTTTTTTTCAGTTTGTATCACCTGCCCGATTGAATTATAAATTATAACAGTAACATCGGATCTTGAATTAAGATCCAATTTCACCTGTATTTCTGGATTAAACGGGTTTGGATATGCATGACTTATCACAATTTTATCTGGAACCGATCGACGCGCTCTAAATTCTTCTTTATGTTGATAAATTTTCCCACTTAAATAATGTTCCTCTAAATAATACCTATACTCCAACTCATACACGGCGTCTTTGTCAAGAAAATCATACTCCGAACCATTTACAATATCTTTTTCCCCCATATTAATTTTTTTCAACAGTTGGACACTCCCATCCTTAGTACTTTCGCGTAAGATATATAATATCGAAATAGTTGGTTCCGATGCTGTTCTTAATGATATCTCTATTCCGTTTTTATTTGCTTCGCCTTCTTCGAATTTTGAAAATACAACGGGTAATGATATATCCTCTGCTAATTGATATGGTAAATTATTTATTCTATTTCCTTTCGATAAAATAGTAAATGCATCTCTTTCAATTTTTAGACCAATAAAGTTATTCCTATTAAATTCTTTAGATAATTCGTATTTGATAATGAATATCTCCTTTTTATTTGGTATAGATATACCCATATTTCCATTTATCGAAATATCTGCATAACCACCATTCCCATCTGGTATTACTATACTTCTTCCAAGCAATATGGTATCTTTCTCATCGATCATCCGATAAAGCTCTATCGCTTGAATATCACTTGCACTTGTTTTCCCTCCTTCAGAACGATTAAGTACGCGTAGATCTTTCCATATAGTCTTTGCTTGCCCGTTCAAGCGACTTAAACTAAACGTAAACATTTCAATCGTATCTTTAGCGGAAAAGCTTAACCTACTTGGACTAATCGGATTTGCAATAAAATTCATTGATAGGTTCTCAATTGTAAAATAGCGACCACTAAGTGGAAAATTGTCTTTCGAAACTGTTCCTTTACTTAAAGTAAAATACTTTGGGCTCAAAATTGAGCTCTGAATAAATGTTCCCTTTTTCCCATTGCCATTCAGATTTACTTGAACTATCCACCGCTCTTCCCCAAAAACCGATTTATTAAGTAAAGTAAATACAATATCTCCACTTTTTGACTTTAGATTCGGTGATTTACTTAGTAAGCTGTCTGTAAGTTCATCGTCATAAATACCATTTTTATTTTTATCGAGAAACAGGATTGACGTATCTACCAAATCCGAAGCATTTTGACCACTTCCAATGTTAAGATTAACCGTTAATCCCGTCACAATTGATCTAACAGTTTTTGAACTTAATGTCATATCCATTACTTGTAAATCAATTTCGTTTTTTGTGACAATTGGCTTTCCAAGCGTGTTACTTCTCATAATTAATAAATCATTAATTGTAAATTTATTTCCTACAAATTTTTTTGGCTTATAAACTACACGAATTGCTGTAGTCGATGTTTTTAAAGATAAATCTACTGTATCTAAGTTAAATTGAATTGTTTTCCCTACTGCAGCGACTCCATTTAAATTCAATACTACAAGAAAACTTTTATTCATTGCTAGTTTGATACTATCTAAAGAATTCCCTGTAAACCGTACTGAGTTCCTTGTAAAATTTTTTGTTGTAGTCAGTATATTTTCGCTGGAATCATAACGTCCATTTCCGTTTGCATCATGCACTAATATTGCTTGTGATACTGCTTTCGATAAATCCAAACTTCCACTATTATGAAAAAGTATCGTTTTCAAATAAATTGTTTCAAGCGCATTCGCGCTTATATGAAATTGATAAATTTCACGTTTACTTACATAATTAGTGATATCTATTCCGGTTTGTAATTTAGATCCGAGGCTCACTGTTAAAGTCCTTCGTCCTTTTTTTACAAAGACTTTAATACTATCTCTTGCACCCCTATCATCTTTTACAAATAGGAAGTGTTCCCCCTCTGATACTAATACAATCATATTCTTGAACGTATATGTTCCTACGGTACTTCCAAAGTCGTGAGCTTCATCGGGTAATATTGCTAGTGGATCACTTGAACTTACTTTTAAATGCAGTCCCGGTATTTTTTCAGTAGCGACTACTCCTGAAGAAGATTTTGCGATAACTTCTAAATTAAAGCTATCACCGGCATCAACAAAATCTGCTACCTTCAACATGAAGGAATATGGCGTAACAATTATATTCGTCGGATTGTTTCGAATTGAAAAATTCGTTGCCTCTAAGCTTCTCTTACCTAATTTATCAAGGGCAAGGGAAATCGTTTTTATACCCTTATCTTTCAAGGAAAATACGATTTGAATACTCTCAGATGAAAATAGTTCTAAAATTTCTCCTTCATCCAAAACTCGATCATAAACTGCTATATCATCTAAATACCTTGCAAATCGATTATTATAACTGGAACCGCCAATATAAAAAACGGCGCCTTCTTTTCGATTTGTCGTAGTTCCAACTAATTTACCGTCAACATAATACTTTGTATCTCCACTATTTCCTGTAACTACTATATGGTGCCATCCTATTCCGATTTTACTTACATTGTAATCACTATTATGAAAAAATGTGTTCCCCTTTTTATCCCAATTTCCTATAAAACTATTCTTGTTTATAACAAATTGTGAACCCGATTCAAAAGTCGTATCATTAAATAGTAAACCTCGTAATCCATCTTCTTTTAAATCCTTGAACCAGGCCGTTATTGTCCAATTATTTGCTAACGGATGCGTTCTGATTACTCTAATAAAGCTATTTTCATTTGGAAATTTGTAAACATAGCCTCTTTCGCTATCATAGACAATTTTTGTGCCATTTTTTAGATGAATCGCATCACCCCCCGCACTTCCGCTAATGTGAAAGTTTGGGTTAAAATAAGTACCTGTTTTAGCACCTTTTATAACTGCCCTTGATTTTAGAGTTACGATTCCTACAAAATCTTCCTTAACGTTGAACGTAACATCTTTTGCCTTTATTGTAAGTGTTACATTTCTTCCTGATTTGACAAATTCTGAACCAAAACTTGTTTCAAGGGATTCTAAACCCACTGTTCCATCTTGAACAAGAACATGAACCGTATCTGTCGCTCCTTCATTATTTGTAATAGTTAATGTTTGATCATTTAACGTGGTAAAAATTACACCATTAATGAATGTATGTTTCCCCGAGTTTAATGAAAAATCGTATGTCTTTGGTAAAAGCGCTGTTTTGTCGCTTGAGGTTAGAGTCAAATACGTAGCCTCAATTTTTTTTCGGGTCTCCTTACCAGAAACCGATTTAGCTTTAACTGTTAAATCATATGCCTCGGTAGCAACGGGTGTTTTGTTTATTAGAAGTTCAAATTTATATGGCAAAACTACAAGATTTTTAGATCTCTTAGTTACTTCTGGATGGGTTATAATAAAGCTTGTCTTACCTAATTGGTCCATCTTTATAAAAATTTCCCTTACACCTTTATTTCTATTTAGAAAATCAACAGATGCTCTTTCCATAGCATATAACTTTGCTATCTGTTCTTTTGTTAACGCTTCCTTATAAATAAAAAAATCATCTAAATAATTAGCAAATTGTTCTCCTATTGAACCATTGCCAATCGTGGATATATCAGTCGTTGATTGAGTATTTGTCGTCCCAATATGTTCGCCATCAATGTAGTATTGTGTTTGCCCGCTCGTACCTAGTACTGCTAGATGATGCCACCCTGTTCCTATCTCAATTTTATCTGTATTATAGAGCGTTTTAGTAAATATTAGACCTGCCTTATTCCCTAATATATTTTCGTCATTTACATAAATTTGATTGTCAGCAACAGTTGCACTTCCGCGCGTTAAACTTCTCCACCCATTACGTCTCAATCCTTTAAACCAAACACTTATTGTCCAATTATTACCTAAAACTTGAGCAGGAAGAACCTTAATTCGGCTATTTATAGTCAAGAACTGATATACCGTATCACGCTCGGCGTCAATAACCACAGCAACATCTGTTTTTTGAATTTTTTTAGCATCATCAGGATTTGCCCCGATGTAATATGCAGGACTATATAATTTCCCTCTTGTTAATTCAGCATCACTAGTTACGCTTACTTTACCTAAGAAACTGGATATCCTTTTTCCTGAAGCATCTATTGCCTTAATTGTAACTTTTACAGAATCTCCTGACACCACTCGGTTGGTGCTCAATTTTACATCAAAAGATTCCATATCTTGTGATAGAAGAATAATTACAGTTATGAATAAAATGACTAATCTCTTCATATTTTCTACCAATAATCACTATTTATAGACTTGTCATCTGTAAAAATAAACCGACAAGGTATCTTAACTGGTTTTGCTTATGTATGACATTAAAGATGTAATGGTAAATTAGCTCATACTATTTTCTCTATTCGTTGCTCTCTGGCCACGCCTTCAGTAATATATCCGAATATGCATAAAGTAAGCTCCACTTGCAACTTTCATTTCTTCACTCTATGAAATAACGCTATATCTTAATGTCATCATCTATGTGATAAGGATGCGTTTATTGATAAGTCTATCCATTAGATTATTAAAGAAAGTCGATAATACTTCAATGTCTTGAATATTCAATTTGTGATATATTTTTTCGTCGCTTATTAAGCGTCTCTATAATTTACCGCTTTTGTAGTAATATTTTGTTATGAAATGGTAAAAATCGATTTTGCATAATTTGGCCGTGCTCCAGTTACTAATTGGATATCATTATTAAATAGTCGATACTGAAAAATAAGATATTACAGACATTCAATAATTTTTACCTGCCATAAATGTAAGCATTTTGAAAAT
>JAUTBQ010175001.1:0-11426 GCA_032361185.1 Lepetodrilus ovalis
TTTTAAATGGGTAAAGTAGCGTTATATATTTATGGTATATTTGTTTTATATTTTTTTACTAACTGCTAACATTATATGGAAAAATAATAAAAATATAAAATAATTATGATTAAATACGTGCAAGTATGAAGTTGCCCCTTTAACCAACTTATAGGCTACTCCAATGAATGCAAATATTATGTCTCTGATAGACATTAGGTCGCGAATGCAAGTTTCCGAACGTATCCAAGAAACCCAGTCACGAGCTATATATACTATATGGTCTTATAGCTTGTCCTCGAAACAGACCATTATGCCTACTCAACATTTGACCGATGTAAAGTAGGTACTATAATGGTATGTGTTTCAAGGATAGGGATATCTTAATGCCATCATGGCCATTAGATCGTCAATGCAAGCGTCCAATGTTTCCAGAAACCCAGATGCACGGGCTAGCATTAAATCCCCCGAGACTGTCAATGCCATGCAGTTATACATGTAAATATAGCAGGAAGACCCAGACACATGGGCTAGTATAGCATTTGTTGGCCTTGAATCGCGAATGCAATCTTCTAAATGTTGATCAACCAAAGCAAGACAGGTGAGGCTAGAATAGCATGTAATGGCCTTGAATCGCGAATGCAACCTTCTATAAATGTGTATCAACCAAAGCAAGACAGAGGAGGTTAGAATAGCATGTAATGGCCTTGAATCGCGAATGCAACCTACTATAAATGTGTACCAACCAAAGCAAGATACGTGAGGCTAGAATAGCATGTACTGGCCTTGAATCGCGAATGCAACCTTCTATAAATGTGTATCAATTAAAGCAAGGCACGTGAGGCTAGAATAGCATATATTGGCCTTGAATCGCGAATGCAACCTTCTAATAATGTGCATCAACCAAAGCAAGATATGTGAGGCTAGAATAACATTAAATGACCTTGAATCGCGATTGCGAAGCTGAATCGCGAATGCAACCTTCTAAATGTTAATCAACCAAAGCAAAACACATGGGGCTAGTTAGCAAAGAATTGTCTTGAATTGCGAATGAGAAAATGAATCGCGAATGCAACCTTCTAAATGTTGATCAACCAAACCAAGACACATGGGGCTAGTATAGTATTGAATGGCACTGAATCGTGAATACAAAGCTGACAAAATGTTCCAAGAAGCATCCATGGGATATATATACGTGTATATAGCTGACAATTAATGAATGCCATTGGATCGCAATTACAAGCTTACAAATGTATCTCCACAACCCTAAGACACATGGGCTAGCACATCCTCGAAACACAGGACATAATTCCTACGTAACTTCTGTCAACTAATGTTAATAGTCCGGGAGCCAGATTCTGCAGATCAAAATCCAAATTGACCCTACACGACCCAGTCCACTAAGTTAGTATACGCATTAATGGCCTTTGGAGATGGGTGCAGTGTAATATTGAATACCATTCCAGATCGCGAATGCAAAACTGATGATGAAAATGTATCCACAACTTGGCACAAGAGCCAGTATATTCTCGAAACGTTCTGATGATTGTACGACAATCTTAAGAATACCTATAGCACATGCTTTACACGTTCTTAAACTAAGAAGGTCATAGTAACGTTTCAAGAATAGGCTCTCTGATATACATATTACATGGTGTTAATGTAATGTATAAATGGACCACCATGATTATTATTACAACGTCTCTGTAACCTAATCCTTACTGATTAATTATTACAATGTCTAATCCTTGCTATTATCATATAGAGACACATGATATCTCTTCTTCTCAGAATCAGAGACACCCGGTGGATCGTTATGTTCATTGACTTATTGAACGTCTCCAATTATAAGTCGCTGGAGGTGAGGTAACGTCTAGGGTATCCCAGCACGAAGCTCAGGTTATCCACTTAGAGATCATAGCGCTCGCTTTGCCGATTGTTAATGCACTGCAAAGAGAGCGTTGTGGTTCTTAGTGGATAAGAGAGCTTCGTGAAAGGATATCGTACTGGGTATCCTTTCACGAAGCTCTATTATCTCCACTATAAGAGAGTGGTATCGCTCGCTTTGCCGATAGCTAATACACTGCTAAGCGAGCGCTACCAGTCTCTTAGACTCAACGCAGACGGCAAGAAAACTCACGGAAACCACGTTTTTGTTGTGCTAAGCACGTTTTTTTTTGCCTGCCGTGTGCATTGATCTGGAACGTGTTTCGAAATTCCTCATGGTTTGTTTCGCTAAACATGTTTATCGAAACAAGAAACCCGTTTATCGAAACAAGATTTTCTGTTTTCATTCAACGCACACTGCAAGCAAAATCACCGAAACACGTTTTTGTTTAGCTAAACATGTTTTTTGCCTGCCGTGTGCGTTTAGCTTTAGTTGTTATCATAAAGGTGAACTTATTTCAACATACGATTTAACATACCGGCGTAACCAGATATGTTTGTTTTCCCTATACTAATACTAGTAAATCCACAAAATGTATTATTGCAGCGAATTTAAAATGTTTATACATCCACGATTTTGATACCACCCCCGGACACACGAATCTTCTGTATTGCACGAACCGTCATACTTCTTTATAATGTTCATGACGACAACTTAAAAATGTATTGTAATGCATTACAAGTCTGCTCCATACATGTATACTTGAATATGCATATATACATTGGTGCTTGTGTTCACTTTCCAACTGAAGATAATTATAATAGTGAAACTTATTAATGAAATGTGATGCATCTACATGAACAGAAATACGTGGTAAAACTGTTTATAACAATATGTTTCACCTGTAAGTACATTGAAAATAGGAATATTCATGCTATTGTCATGTGACCAATTTTCATTGGTGTTTGAATATATGCAAATCGCTGTTACGTGATAGGTAGGTATCCCTCCACATTTTTAGCAAAAGTGTGAAGTTAAATAGTAATAGGTTAAATAGACATAATTTTCATTCCGCGATCTACAAAGTTGTAATTTGGGATTCTGCAGGGTACACGCACTTCCTAACACTGTGCAAAATTTGAATGACCTGCGTTAAATAGCTTTCGAGCAATGGTACCAAACAGGGGTATCTAGCATTACCTGCCAGACTATAGTAACACGTATTTCACAATGTAAACTAACATAGAGCTCAAATAGGCAATGACAATGCAAGATTGATCTCACGACAGCAATTTGGTATGGTATTATTTGGCATTACACATTATCAAGACTCCATTAGTTCAACATCATTTACTACAACAGACGTCGTGAGGGTTGCGAATGAATATCATCCGATATACAATATGCATTTCGTTTCAGTTCTACCAATACAATATAGTAAGTAGATTTCACGTTATCTCTGCCAAACGTATATTAATATGACTTCCTCTCTGCTTAGATCTCAACTCTTGACAAGCGTAGTGAAAATCTATATGCATACAATCACATATTTCAATGAGCGCTTATCACTATATTTGAGTTAGACATGAAAACCTTCATCAATATTTTAATTTTCAATTTCCCTTTCCCTTTTATATTAAAAAAACCCACAGTCCCCTTAGCTGTAGAGGTGACACGCACTCTGCATTTATTGAACAATTGGAGGTAAATTTAATCACAGATATTTATGGCCGTTTTTAACTAGTTCTTAGCTACAACTACAAAGTACACTCACTTGACATACATATAATCATGTTTACTACAAAGTACATTCACTTGACATACATATAATCATGTTTGTACTTCCAAAAACCTTTCTACCTTTCGACAACCTGAACTATCTTAGTTCTTCATCCTTCTTTGTATCAACGCAAGGGGACATAACTCTCATATATCACGAATACATCAAAGACAATATAATTAATTGTCTTGACAAATAATTATTATAAAATATGAAATCTATTATAAATATCAAGTGTTGGGGACTTAGTATATCAGTAAATAACAACTTTGGGGTGTACAAATCAAACGTAAAGAATCTCGGACAGAAATTTGTTTGGCCATTATCTAGGCCAATCAACCGTGATTGTATGCCTTTAAATGTTACTGGAAAATATATTTTATCACAAGACTATACCATTCATCATCATCATTCGATAGAATATTTTGAGCAGTAGTTCACATGCCGTACAACCCCATGTTAACAGAATTTACTAGAGGGATTTACTCAGCTCAGCGTGCTCACATGTAGACACTCAGTGTCACTATCATCACTTGTAGCAACATCTTCAGCATTGCAACAGTCCTCGCTGCACATACACACCACCATACAAGGATGTCCTTGTTGTCGGCAACGACATTTCCTTGTGCTACAAGGAGTCGTAGATTTTCAAGAACATTTCACAATGTCTAGTACTTTACTGGGCGCACGTGGTTGGGTCATCCATAAAATGGAGATGTCATTTCCACGTACAACCCAACCTTGGCCATGTGGAGATGGGGCTTCCATTTCACTTTCCAAACATCTCTTCCAGATGGCAGCCTGGTAGTTTGTTCTTCTGATATGCAGAATAGCACTATCATGGCATGGAGGCAGCTTGGTGATATCTGTTGTTTGCCTGTTCCATTTGTGAATACGTACCTTGTTGGTGTTGTTGCATTGTGCTGAATTATACAGGTGACATAATATGGCCTTCTCTGCCAGCTTCAAAGTTTCGGCATCCGGGTCAAAGTTCTCACCTAGGGACTGCATGGCCTGGCAGAATTCATCATTTTGCATTAGAAGTTTCATTGCTGTTCTCTTCCCATGTCCAGCAAATCTACTTGTGGAATCGCAGCCACTAAATGCATGCATTCCAAGTAGACCATCACAGACACTCTGCCCTAGATTTTCAGCAATACTTCTCACACTGATGTATGACCATGCTTTATTCTTCTGTACTCTGAACAGCAATGGTAACTGCTCCTTGGAACACAAAGAAACAGCTAGGACCAGGACATCAGTATCTGGGGACCTGAGTAGGATTGAAGCATTGCTCTCTAGGCTAGCATGTTTGGCATGAAGGAGAAGACGTGTGTCTGCCTCTTCGTGATTGGACATCAGATAAACTTGAGGTATATCAGTAATACCTCCTGCAGCATTCTTTTGTAAGAGAACACACTACTTCCCAGATGTCACATACACTGTTCTGTCGTGTAATAGGGCTGTATATTCACCAGTTGCATCATCTGTCCATGACTTCAGCAAAAAGGAGAGGAGTTCCTCCTTATAGGGACCACAGCGTAGAGCTCTCTTGTACTGACTGGGGACTGGTTGCTTACCAGACTTAATGCTGTAATGCAGTACACCAATGAGGTCATCTCTCTTTGCATGTTCAGAATCCTTTATGGAGATCACAGGATATGTATCAACAACCCAGTGAATAATGGCATTCATCCCTGTTCCTTTCAACATCACCTTGAATACTTGTAATGCGAGATGATCATATGTAATCTGTGGATTCAATGACTGGAGTACAGCCATGGCATCGATTATGTGAGTTGTGTTAGCCTGTAGTGGATGAGGTACATCTTCTGCTTTATCCCTAAGAATATGAAGTAGATCTGATTTGGTTGCACTTAGCTTTGCACCGTCTGCATCTGCCAGAGATATGGAAACACTGGTCAGTTCATATGACATCAGTTCATCACGGTTGACTTGACCTCACTGACCACCATCATATAGACGTGCAAATACAGCTGTGGTTTCTTGCTGGGAGTCTCTGTGCGTGACCTTCTTGGACTTTGTAGTGAATGATGCAAAGGTTTTCAGCCCTAATTTTGGCAATGGATCATGAAAATCTGTTTCACCATCTGTGCCAAGTCTGTCAGTAACAAATTTGTGAACCTGCTTCAGCTCTACTTCTCCAGCAGATAGAAGATCTGTCTGTATTTCCAGTGTAGCATGTTTTCCCGAGGCAACATGGGTGACAACATCCTGATGAGTGAAAGGGTCGATAAGGTTTGTGACTGTACTCATGACCTTTTGTACATCTGCTTCATCATGTTTCACTCGTGCTATTGAACCATCCTTGTTCATCTCAACGCCAGCCTTACTCATACCACTTAAGGCTTTGCTGCATTGGTAGTATTGTGCCTTGTCAACTGCTGTCCACACCCACTGGTTAACACTCTCATACCGGAAAGTCTTCCCTATGAGACCACCACTTATTTTAGTATCCTTGTTGATTGTTACCTCTATAGTTTGATCATGGGCAATTCTGCTGAATGCATTGCCTTCCTTTCGCTGAACTGCAAAGTTCCCTTCTATAAATTCTGCATGTGCATCTGGATGTGTTTCGGGAAGTTGTTTCATCTGCAGAATATAGACAGGGAGGTATCGACTGTAGTTGGTACGATCGTAGGCTACCATCCATGGCAACATTTTTTGTAGGCATTCCAAGTGCATGAGCCAGTTTCCAGTTCTTGTTGAACGAATGAAGCAAAGAAGTAGTTCAACCATGTTGATGAACTCTGACCAGAATTTGGCATTTAGACCACACGACATGGTGAAGCGGCCAAACTCTTCTTTCAAGGTGGCGAATTCTGTGGAAGTAGTCAGCTGTTCAGATGAAACTGATGACAGTTCACGTTGGAAGTGTGATACCAACTGCAATAGCTCTTGGAAATCTGGC
Organism: Lepetodrilus ovalis; assembly: GCA_032361185.1. Taxonomy (NCBI): domain Eukaryota; kingdom Metazoa; phylum Mollusca; class Gastropoda; order Lepetellida; family Lepetodrilidae; genus Lepetodrilus; species Lepetodrilus ovalis. The sequence continues at coordinate 6,580 of JAUTBQ010175001.1, forward strand.
AAATTCTCTCCATCTCTCCATCTCAGAAAGGCATCCTAACGTAGTCGCCACATAGCTTCATACACAGTCTTCAGAGCTTTGATGGCACGATTGTAGTGACGACCATTGAGGACTTGATCAACACTGCCTTCAGCTACTATTCCAGCTTCTACAAGAATGTCACGAAAACCTGCGCTCGCATAGCGGCAGCCAATGACATCAATGTGTTTCAGACCAGTGTGAAACGCTCCTAGTCGTAGAACAAAGCGTTCAAAGTCATCTTTGAGGTGTGGATTGTTGACTACTTCTACAGCTTTGGCATATACAGCCTGATCCACAGTCACTACCACAGATGGTTTGGGTACATTATCTTGAGTGCAGGGGTGGATGATGCATAGTCCGAGGCATCTACCACATCTATGGCATTTGAGAGGACTGTGAAAACAGTGGCAAGGTCACTGGGCGACTCGTTAATAACGGGCATGTACCCAACACTGTAGGGAAGACTAACATCATCACGATTCTGCAGCATCTGGTTAGTACGGCTCCAACCAGGTACTACCTGAAAAGAATAATTATGTGCAGTAACCGCTGTTCGGAAATGATATTGTTATATTACTTATTATATATATAAAACACATTTCCTTTATTTTTCCACTTTGTAAGGCTTTGAAATATTACCTCATTCATAATATATACCTACCTACCTGTGAATATTTGTCATCTGGAGTTGACAAGTCAGGTTGAAGTCGTGCCAACAGCCAGGCCATATCCTGATCATGTGTTCTGTCAAGTGACATGGTACTAGTTGTTATCCGAGTACATGCATCATAAACACGGTTCGGTCCATGACGAGGAGCACAAGGGTAATCAAGCAGGGCTTGTTCAACAAATGGCAGAGTCCTCTGCTTTCTCATGGTTGTAGGCGTCTCGTTCCCTTCACACTGATTCACTGGTTTTGACTTAGCAGTGTATACTCTTGGCTGTATAATGATTCCATTGGTACAATGAGTAGTGCCGTGGCCAGATGGTGTCTCTTCCATGAAATCATTATTGTCAAATACAAAAGAGACTGGTACATGTTTGACCATTTTTGCCGGTAGTCTCTCGCCTCCTTCTTGCTGACGTAGTTCACCAACACCTGCTTCAATCTCTTGCAGTTTACTAGATGACACTGTGTGACCATATCCATTGAGCATTGTCACAAGGTCTGTTCTACCAGTGACTCTGCGGATTGCCATTGCAAGCGATACATGCTTTGGTGTCAGCACACGGCCATTTCTGGCAGCATACAAAATGTCCCAGGAGATAAGATTGAAGAGTACTGGTGGTATCATAGATTTTACCTTGACCAGTGTACAACAGTCTGGTGTTGGTGGCCATTCCATGTTGGTTATGTCCTTCAGCTCACGATGAATTTTCAATGCAATTGTATATGCATCGTGCATTTGTGGAGGCTGTTTACCTGTTCCTGAAGTGAATTCCTTTTCTATTTTTTCTTCCTGTAATTTTGTTTCGACTGCCTGATAATCATAGACTAACCGCCCAACATCTAAGCCAGCCGTGAAGAGAAGTTGTGGAGCATTCCTTCGAGGTTGATCATGGAAGACAAGTTGATTGCCGAAGTGTTTAACCAGTTGGTATTTGAAATGTTTCAGCATTTTTACATGTAGTTCTGGATCAACTTTGTGTTTACTAAGTATTGCTGCATATAAGCTACGCACAATACCCATGTCCCACACGACGGCATCTTCAATTATATTCTTCTTTATCAAAGAGACAATGTCAAGAAATGCTGCACCAGTACCATCTGTAATGGTTTCACTACCTGTTGGAGCTCTTACAATTTTGATATACTTGTTGTAACAGGAGTCATGTTTAAGTACATCACCAGCAATGGCATCATCGCCCCCACGTGCACCACCGCTCAACTGACACAGAACTCTCTTGTCCCCAGTCGATGACACGCCATTTTGACCATATTGGACATGTCAAGGGCTCTGTTAAAAAAACAATCATCATATAATACATGAAACCCAACAATCTATATACCATTCCCCTCGTTATGAATACCTCTGTTAATAAATTACAAAACCTGCTGATTTCCGGTTGCGTAGTGTCAGGTATAACTACCGAAACACTGATGACAGCAGTTGTCCTACTTTCGTGAGAATGAGTCTTATACAGTGGCCATAAGCATACTTGGCCTCCACGCAGAAGTAGGTTGAAGTGTTCCTCGCTCAGACACATTGCTAGTTTACTCAGTCACTGGGATTATGTACTGAAAGTGATATCACTGTCGTAAGGACAACTTTAACTGGACAACTTACCTGGACAACCTTCCTAAGCAACTGAATAATTGGAAGCCGACATCAGGACGGAATCTCTGTCCAATGGATAATACAACATCAAATAGTGAAGGTAATGTTGTCTATATTAATTGGCATCACACACTCTTAGCGAACATACACATACATTATACCTACATGGGTAAAGAGCAGGTTGGGAATCCATAATGTTTATCACAGTATTGGTGCTGCCAGTTATATATTATAAGGGGGACGCGGAACCAATAGCAACACCTCCTGAAGATCAAGGAACTGTAGTTCATTTCTATGTGGTAATACCTATGAAAATGCTGTCATTATCTGCTTGAATGTCCGAAATACATCATATATCGTAAAATCATGCTAACAAATATTCAAACAATTACATTACACAATAATGTATGTATCAATGTCAATCTGTTGTTAAATGGATGTTCATACTTAAAGGACAAGAACACAATGATTTAGGTCAATCCTCTCAATTGGGAAATAAACGAATATTTTGGGTTAAGTATACTATGTACACTAGTACATAAGTTAGAACTGTATACTAATGCATGGATTAGTGTCGTATATACGAGCTGTATACTAATGCAGGTAAATTTGGTAACTAGCACATATAGACTAGCGTCGCACACTATGATTGTATGGAACAGATAATTAGTTTAACATGCTCATATTCAGACGAAGGTTGATAAATGTGCTAGTCAAACAAAGTCGTATAGCTCTAATAGTCCACGTGTACTATACACCAGGGGCCGTATCCTGTAAACAGCTTGGTTCATGAAATACTTAAAGCGAAACACTAACTTTGCAACATATTTTGACTAAGTGTTGTGTATTTGGTTTAGTCAGCAGTCTTAGATTTAGTTTGCATTGATAAGTCTAGCTAACCGAAATAAAGTAAACATTATCAAAATATGTTGAAAACTAAGTTTATTTACTGACTTTAGTCAAGTGAAAAACGTAGCTGTTTATATGATAGCGCCCAGTTTAGCAGACAAACTGAATCCAGAAGAAGGGTTCAAGATGCATGCTATTGTATGCTAAACTGGGTTAGTTTGTTCTGTCTCGACCCTCTCCGGTACATCAGGGTCACAACCGCCCCAGTCGCCAGATCCCAGGGCAACTTACTTTACCAAGAACAATATTGACATTACATAATCCAATCTCTATTATATTGTATTAGGGTAAGGATTTGGCGCCATACAAGTATTCATATTCATATAATTCTGAATAGAAGAAGCCTACTGACAGGACGGTATAGTGTGAGGCTCTATAGTAGGCTACCTACACCAACACATAGCTGTGTGACTTAAACAATTACTCCATGCATGTGTGATGAGATGCGGTTACAAGTTGAATATACTACAGTCACGCGCCGCCCATTGTGTACTTATGGAATAACTGTGTCGTGTGTTCATATCTTCCGTTGAGAGGTTTTACGCAGGAACATAGCTATGTTTAACTGTTTCATTGGTACGACGTGTTATGACATTCTCTTACGGGAACTCTTTATTTTATAGTAAACATATTTTTTTCACATGTCGATGTTTAATCGTCATACGTTCGTACCTGATGTATCCCCATGGTTTGCAATAAAGACTGCATATCTTCTTGAAATAATGCAGATCAAATGCGTTCATCAGGGACTAAATTACGCCCTTCCTCTCTTAGCCTCGTTTACATGCCACCAATCGACCCTGGGTCATATTTTAACCCCGGGTCATATTTTAACCCTGTGGTCAAATGGTTGGATTTTAACCCCGGGATTATATTTTTTATTGCATTTATATGACTGAGTATATAGAAAAAAACATATTTTTATTAAATATATATCCATTTGAGCCAACACCATGGGACGTATAAGGCGTTTTCAACGAAAGCAGCACTTTGCAATGGTACAAACTGTGGCCTTAGTTGCAGCATTACAACACGAGATAAGAATATGCAAAGAAGCTGACTGTGATGGTAGGATATCGTTCTATGTAATTTTACTGATGAACAATGGAAGGACCATTTTCAAATGAAAAGAGCGATATTTGACCTTCTATGTACAGAGTTATTTGACAAACTCGCGGCTTGAAGAAGCTCGGTGCTGCGAGAACACTGGTCTGTAGAACACAGAGACGTCATTTAACTCCTTGCATCTACTGCGGAATACCGAACTTGTTCGGAATTCACAAGTCTACTATGCATTCTTGCGTGCTGATGTTTGTGATGCAATAGTTACTCTACTCTTCCTATATTCGTAACCTTTCCGAAGGGCCAATAATTGAAAGAGATCATCCATCGTTTCCAGGAAACATTAAACTTTCCTAACTGTGCTGGCGCCATTGATGACACGCTCATTCCCATTATTGCCCCAAAAGAAGATCACGCAGACTATGTAAACAGAAAGGGATGGTACTCGATCATATTGTAAGCAGTGCGTGACCATAGATATCGCTCTACTGACATCTGTATTTCATGTCCCCTCCATATCTAAAATGTACACGTTACTTTATACGTAACTGGTCATCCAGCACGGCCACTGAACGT
>JAUTBQ010175012.1:0-11426 GCA_032361185.1 Lepetodrilus ovalis
ATACAGTCAGACCAATACAGTCAGACCAATAGTCATACCAATACAGTCAGATCAATACAGTCAGACCAATACAGTCAGACCAATAGTCATACCAATACAGTCAGATCAATACAGTCAGACCAATACAGTCAAAGCCATACAGTCAGACCAATAGTCAGACCAATACAGTCAGACCAATACAGTCAGACCAATAGTCAGACCAATACAGTCAGACCAATACAGTCAAAGCCATACAGTCAGACCAATACAGTCAGACCAATACAGTCAGACCATTAGTCAGACCAATACAGTCAAAGCCATAGTCAGACCAATACAGTCAGACCAATACAGTCAGACCAATACAGTCAAAGCCATACAGTCAGACCAATATAGTCAGACTAACAGTCAGATCAACATAGTGACATTAACAGTCAGATCAACATTCAGACTAACAGTCAGATCAACAGTCAGGCCACCAGTCAGCATCCAGCATCCCATACTCAGTGAAGGAATGACATTCTATACTCAGTGAAGGAATGACATTCTATACTCAGTGAAGAAATGACATTCTATACTCAGTGAAGGAATGACATTCTATACTCAGTGAAGGAATGACATCCTATACTCGGTGAAGGAATGACGTCCTATACTCAGTGAAGGAATGACATCCTATACTCACATTCCTCACAGCTCTTGCCATCTTCCTTGAGCAGTCTGCCTGAGGGACAGGCACAGGAGAAACCGTTGGGGCGTGGCAGACACAGGTGAGTGCACCCTCCATTCTTGTCCCCACACCGGTTTATGTGGGTCTCTGAAACCAGGAATCATTCTCGTTTGTTAGTCAGGCCCCGAGATTACAAAATTTCTTGAGTACGAGTTCATGCTCAACTAAAGTTTTGTCCATAAATCCCCATATAAAATTTTAGCTTGAGCGTGAAATTGTACTCGTAATCTCAGGGCATGGGTATCGTTTCTCGAAGCTCTCGTTTATACAAGACCATAAGCTTTCTCGTAGCGATCTCCTATACATGGCAATAAGTGTAAGTGTCGGATCCCATTAAATTTATGTCAAAATACATTGAAATGAAGCAATGGTCTCATAGAAGATATGCGAGTTTCGAGAAACGATACCATGGATGTCCTTGCCATAAACTGGTTCTGGAGACCGTGCATACCTAAACATAAAATATGCTTGAAAAACTAAATGTTGCTTAAAATTAATTCAACTTCAAGTATGTCTGCACTGATATCTATCCTGGGTCCAGTACCACAGAACAGAGCACTGCTATAGTCGTATAGAGTTACCTCCCCTAGCACTACTATAGTCGTATAATGCGCTAATATAGAGTTACCTCCCCTAGCACTGATCATTCCGCAGACCAGGGTTGTGCACTCACCCAGCCTGTCCATCTGAACTGCGTGTATGTCCATGATCCCGGACAGGTTTTCACGTATCTTGGTTGGGTTCGAGCCCGTGTGTTTGTTGGCCATGTGAACAGCCATGGCCTGCCAGTCGGTCCAGTACACGTGGTTCCCCGCCACCGTCAGCCCGTACGGGTGCGCCACATGTGCCACCAGCTTGCGCCGCCTGGCGCCGTTCAGATCCGCGCACTCGATTAACTGCAGAATAGACGTGTGAAATCTGGCTCAGTAACAGTGACAGACATATAATTCTAAATCCAAATATACACAGTGGGTAAACGATATCATACACAGTGGGTAAACGATATCATACACAGTGGGTAAACGATATCATACACAGTGGACATAATGGTAGATAAGTTTACCTAAAGTCGGCAATCCACGTGAGTAAATCGTGACATTTTTGTGCGAGTGATTGCCAATAGAACTGTCAATGGGTATTCTACACACAGCGTTGCGATATGAAAGGTTCTGAAACTGTATAGCTAGACAACTATCAACAGTTTATCATGACTTTCAGACAGTTACTCGCAAGGTATAGTCCACGTGAAATTAACTATCGGACAGTGAACTAGAGGAAGAAAGGTCACATATGGAGAGCCGCCTTTAATAGATTAAGGTAGGCCATGGTAGCTTTTCTTGTAGATTGCATGTACAGTATCCCCTCGATATAACGCTGGTTGGGGTCCATGACATACCCCCCACATAATAGTACCCGCCTCATACGATATTACAGGGAAATAACGAGAGAAAGAAATGGGACCCACGTCTGACCCCGCCTTATATCCAAATGCACTGTATCTGGGACAAGGTATCGACACTGACCTCTGTCTTGGCGTCGGCCCAGAGGATCCTGTGTGTGGGGACGTCGATGACGAGGCCGTTGGGCCAGGCCAGGTTCTCTCCTATGATCACCGTTCGGCCACTTCCATCCATGTTGGCTCTCTCTATACGCGGGATCTTACCCCAGTCCGTCCAGTACATGTATCTGTGGAGGTCATAGGTCAATGGTATCATATCACAATGCTCGTATCCACAAAGAGATAATAACACTCTCGTATCCACCAAGATAGTTCATAGTGCTCTCTTATCTGTCTATCTATCTATCTATCGATATATTGTCTCCTAATGGATACGAGAGCTTCATAATCAAACCTCAGGGTATTTTTTTCACGATGTTCTCGTATCCAGCAAGAGATGTTTTCTGAGCAAGGTAGAAAAATGCAGCGTTAAATAGATGGCTGAATCTGATAGACTTGTGGGACTATTTGAGTGTGTTTTAGAAGTAAGTATCGAAATAGAAATATATCTATCTATCTATTTCCCTGATAGCATTGGGAGTGCCATGATCCCTTGGTGGATAGGAGAGTTTCAAGAAACCATACCCTATATTTTAGTTAACCATGTCCAAAGTGGAAAGAGTTGCACCCTACTATTGATCCTGATTTAACCTATTGCAAGCTGACATTCTCCCAGGTGATGATAGTAACAATCAGAACATAGCAGTCCTTGAAGTCTCACATAACTTGATTAACCACAGGGTAAATGTCCTACAAACCATATAGTAAGCATAATGCAGGTAAAAACTTTATATTCAGGAATAATATGACATTGTGAAACCATCTGAATGTAAGAAATGTTCTGGTTCATGTGTTTGCATGCTTAACATGAAAAATCTTGAGGGACATTTGGAGGGAGTGTGGCCTAACACATGACAAATCTTAACGGACATTTGGAGGGTGTGTGGCTAAACACATGACAAATATTGACAGACATTTGGAGGGGGTGTGGCTTAACACATGATAAATCCTGACGAACATTTGGAGGGGTTGTGGCTAAACACATGACAAATATTAACAGACATTTGCAGGGGGTGTGGCTTGACGACCGACACCCGACACTGACCCTGAGTCGTAGTGCAGGGCGATGGCGCGCGGCTTGTCCAGGTCCTCCCAGATCAACACCTTCCTCATCCGGCCGTCCAGAGTGGCCACCTCCACACGGTTCCGCCCGTCGTCCGTCCAGTAGATCTTCCTGCCCACCGAGTCCACCGCCAGACCGTCCGCCGTGTGCAGGCCCTGCGGCATCACCACCTCATAGTCAGACCCATCCAGGTTGGACCGAGCTATGTGGTCGAGAACTGTGTCTGTCCAGTACATCTTACCTGGGGAGAGCATTAGGTGTGTCAACTGGGAGATATTGACAATAAATGTTATGGAAATGAAAGATATACATTATATACAATATGCCTTGTATTGTAGATAAGAATGATTTGTAGTATACCTAGTATTATAGTATTGTTCTCTATAATTATTAGAGGAAACTCAAACCTAAGATTATGACAACCTGGCCAGCACAACTACACACTGACAGACTAGGTTTGTCTCTACTGAGTTAGGGGTAAGCCACATACCTTCCAAATTGTCGACATCGATAGCAATAGCATTCTTTAGTTCCCCGACAGGAATTATCACATCAGCATAATAGTCCACATCCAGGGAGATCTTTCTGATGTCAGTTCGACGGGTGAAAATGAGAAAATCGGACATTTCTGAAAAACAAAGAGAGTTAAAGGAATCAAAATGAAGCAAGATGTTTATTTTTTTTATGTAGCATAAATCCTTGAACAGAAGCCTTGATTAGAGGTGTCCTGAAATTAATAAAAGCCTGTCTTGATTAAAAATAATAAAAAGTCGCAGGTCACTAAACTTATTGCAACTTGTTTTGAAATAAATAGAAAACTGCCATGAATAGAAGCTGTGTCTAATAGTGTCACAAAGTTAATAGAAGCTGTGTCTAATAGTGTCACAAAGTTAATAGAAGCTGTGTCTAATAGTGTCACAAAGTTAATAGAAGCCCGGGCTGCTATTCAAGGATTTATGGTAAGTATTACATCAACAAAAAGGTTAAGTAATCTTCAATTATTTCAATAATATTTCAGCACCATTGAATAGCTAATCTAAATCCTAGGAACTACATGAATTAATTATTGTAATATTATCATTATTATTATCTTCCTTTTTAATCAAATTATTGCTTTACGTTTACAGCAGGAATATTTCACCCATAGGTGATGACTATTATTATCTAGTCAAATAGAAACATTTAGTCAAATAAATATTGCAATTGGATTGTAACTACACAGATTGTATTTATTTATATACATTTAATCCTTTACGTGGGAATATTTCACCCATACATGACGATTTAGAGATATTTCCAGTTACCTTCGGCACACGTAACACCGTCCTCCTTGAGTAGAATCCCAGTGGGACAGGCACAGCGATGCCCCCTGGGGAGTGGCGCCACCAGGCAGAGGTGACTACAGCCGCCATTGTTAGTGCTGCAGACAGTCTTCACTGAAAACACCAACATGGAGGCTAGAGATACCTACGTCATACCTCACATACCTGACATCGCACGACATCATCAATGTTCTGTTTCAAGATTGACAGTTCCTTGTCCTCGTAACTATGACGACCATGAAACAGTGCGAAAAAAATGGATGAAAAGTTAAATTGTATGCTAAATGGTGGTATTTGGAGACACAAATATAGAACAGAGAATTTGTCTACAATATAGAAAAATTATGGCATTTGAAGGCAATCTGTCTAAAATGATAAAAATAAGTCATGTCCATTTCATATCTTTCATATTGCATATCTTACCAAAACGGACATGCTTGCATCTTCTCATTCCCCTTACATATTGCAATGTCCATGACTACATTTGTAACATATCAGAGCAATGTGTTCTATATTACTATTCAGAGTCACATTGTGTATAAGAATTCACTTTAAAATTATCCCACCAACAGGGAAATATGAAGCTGATTAGCTACTGCAAACCCCTCACCATCATCTCTGTTTCTGTGGAAGACGTGTATGTCCATGAGATGTCCGAGTTCGCTGATGAGAACTCCTCGCTGAGAACCGGTGTATTTGTTAGCGTAGTGTATACTCTGAGTCTCCCAGTCCGTCCAGTACATCACATCTCCCGTCAGCGCCAGCCCGAACGGATGGTACAAACCCAATGCAATCACGCTCTGCAATGTCAATAGAAGATTTAGATTTGTGGTCATAATAGCACACCACCAAAATAACATTCGACATGTCTTACCAACTGTCTTACCCACCCATGAACATCAGCATCTGTGTCTCACCCACCCTTGAACACGAGCTGTCTCACCCACCCTTGAACACCAGCATCTGTCTCACCCACCCTTGAACACCAACATCTGTCTCACCCACCCTTGATCACCAACATCTGTCTCACCCACCCCTGTACACCAGCACCCATCTCACCCATCCTGAACACCAGCACCCATGCCTCACCCACCCCTGAATATGAGCATCTGTGTCTCATCCACAACTGAACAGCACCTGTGTCTCACCCACCCCTGAACACCACCTGTCTCACCCACCCCCGAACACCAGCACCTGTGTCTCACCCACATCTCACCTTTCTGTCATGCCCTTCCAGTGTGCAGGACTCAATGCTTTTCACGAAGGCATCGGTCCAATAAAGTCGAGACTTGTCGTAGTCGATCGCGAGGCCGTTGGGCCAGGTGAGATTCTTACTGACCAGAATCATACGATCGCTGCCCTCCATTCCAGCACGCTCTATCTTAGGCTTCTTCCCCCAGTCTGTCCAATACATGTAACTGGAAAATAGAAGGTCAGAATTAGTCAGATTTGTTTCCTAAAAATTCCATCTTTGATATTTTCTGTTGGGGTCCATGACATACCCCCACGTTATAGTACCCGCCTTATACGAACGATATTACAGGGAAATAATGAAAATAAAAATGAGATCCACATCTGACCACGCATTATATCCGAATCCGTGGTGCAAATGTTTTAGCAAAATAAAAAAAAATCCATTAACAGCTGTTATCATGTCTATGTATTACACTGGCAGCGTACCCAGCTCTAGGGTCCACCACGATGTCTCGAGGATGGTCGAAGTTCTCCCACAGTAGGACAGTTCGCATGGATCCGTCCAGGTTGGCCACCTCGATCCGGTCATTGCCGGCGTCTGTCCAGTAGATCTTCCTGGCCACCCAGTCCAGCGCCAGACCGGCCGGACTGTCCAGACTAGACCCCACGATGTGCTGCACAACAGACAGTATATGTCACACATAACACACAGACACAGACAGTATATGTCACACACAACACACAGACACAGACAGCACATGTCACACACAACACACAGACAGTATATGTCACACACAACACACAGACACAGACAGTATATGTCACACACAACACACAGACATCACATGTCACACACAACACACAGACACAGACAGTATATGTCACACACAACACAGACAGCACATGTCACATGTGTCCTACAGCTAGACTCTGGTCTATTGGTAAATACATGACTCCAGTGCAGAAGGTAATCACGTAGGTGTTGCTTACAAAGGTTCACCACAGATAACATGAGAGGATAAATTGTTATTTTATGTCAGAGTGCTGACCATGCTCACACCTCAGGGGTACTTTCGCAAATAGTCAAACAATGAAATCACTTTCCCGATGAAAACACTGTAATAATCCATCCAATGAAATAGATACTATCATTGACCTATTTATAGCTCCTATAGACTGTTTTGCGCAGGTTTTTCTCTAGATGTGTGCCAGGGTGTACGGCATGGAGAGTCGGAATAAGTACCATTGGGATGCGAGGATGAGTGCTGACAACAATAAGGCTGTATTGTAAGACTGACACTGAGATAAGGAAGAGAGAAGGCCGACTTACCTCCTGATCGCTCCCGTCCCAGCGAGCGCGGCCAATCACGTCGGTGCTGACGTCGGACCAGAAGATGGAGTCAGTCTGGCTGTCCCACTCCACGCCGACGGCCCGAGAGATCCCGGCCAGTGGGATGACCACGTCGGCATGTTCAGCTGTGTCCAGCGTCACGCGCCGAATGTCTGTCTGAGTGGAGAACAGGAGGAAGCTCTCGATGTCTGGAAATGAACGGAGTCTTTGTCAGTAAACTGGCAGCAGCTTCAGTGAAATAGTCCCTTCTTTTCCAACTAGAGGGTTTATCCTTGTCCTGTCTAACCAGAAGGTTATCATATTTACCTTGACCAACCACATAGGAGCTAGTTATCCTTACTCTTGTCTAATCAAATAAATCCCTATTCTGTCTAATCAAAGGGATAGCATCATCCTGTCCAAGAAATAGATACTTATCCTGTCTAACCAATAGATCCTTATAATTTCTAACCAAAGGGTTCTCATAATTACCACAACTAACCAAATGTCGCAGGATCTGCCCATCCTGGGATTTGAACACAAGTTTCTGGATTGCAAGTCCAACCCTCTACCAACTGAGCCAAAGGGGTAACTACTCTGGGCAAAGACCAGTAGGAGCATCTTATATCACACTCGTCTACACAAACAACACATTCTGCTGTTCTCCTTATCCTCACTTTTGTATTATCACCCACAGAGACACAGCCAGGGACATCTAATGACAACGTTCAGTTCCCAATGTTCTAGCATGAAGCTGAGCTTACAGTGACAACACTTATCTGCAGACATCTGCTTACCTCTCCTACAGTTCTTTCCATCTGCTTTCAACTGAAGACCAGTGGGACACGCACACGAAAAACTCCTCATATTTGGCAGACAAAGATGGCTACACCGCCCGTTGTTACCATGGCAATGGTTCCGTGCTGAAATATAGGTATTCAAAATTAATTCATTGAAATATTTTGATGATTCTTAGGTTTTTAAATACCGATATAGGCTTTAACAATATTTATGTTGTCAAATTATTTTCACTTTTTACACAAATCCAAGTGAAATATTTTCTAGTATCAACATGCACTCATTTCACCTGGGGAGTATACAATGTCCACCTACTTGGTGGTTGTCTTTGTGGGTGGAATGTGTGGATGTCCATGGGGTAGTGCAGACGGTTGCGGATCGTCTCGATTTCATTGCCAGTGAACTTGTTGGCCTTCTTGATGCTCTTCGTATGCCAGTCCGTCCAGTACAGCTCATCCTCGAACATCGTCAGCGCAAAGGGATGCGGCAAACCTGACAACAAAACTTCTAGTTTTAGATACAATGTACTCTGCATGTAAATGTCACACAACTGTTGTGCATAAAAGAAATCATCTTAATTTTATTTCTGTGACAGCTACTAGAGGGGACAGTGACTACATCAGGGTAGACAACTCTCCACGACATACCCTCGCTGATGACGGTGCGCCTGTTCCCGCCGTCCAGGTCGGAGCACTCGATCACGTGATGCTTGGCGTCCGCCCAGTAGATCTTCTCGGCCGCGTAGTCCACGGTCAGACCGTTCGGCCAGAACAGCGACGTGTTGGCCAACAGGATCCTCTCCGAGCCGTCCATACTCGCGCGCTCGATCTTAGGCGTACTGCCCCAGTCTGTCCAGAAGATGGCGCTGTGAACATATGGTGTTATGGTGTCATCATATAGCTACCATTGTCATTCAGAATATAATTTTTGCATAATATTAATAATATTCACATTAAGCGCCTGTGAGCAGCCTTGCTGGAACTCGGCACTATATAAATATATTATGTTATTATTATTATCAAAATTAAAAATAATACTTGCATTTCTAAAAATCTGCTATGCAGTTCTGTGAAAATTAAGAATTACAGTATTTATAATTGATGGCAGCATGAAGAATTACAGTGTTGATAGTTTCTAATAATAGAAAACTAATGTTTACCCTCTCTTTGGATGGGCAGCAATAGCTCGTGGTTTCTCCAGATTGTCATAAATGAGAACTTTGCGATGGTTTCCATCAAGATCTGCCACTTCGATTCTGGATGTTCCGGCATCAGTCCAAAACAGAACATTGTGAATCCAATCTACTGCTATGCCACCTGAATCAGAAAAAAAAGGTATGGTTAGTGTTTCAAAAATGCCTGGGGGTGCCTATTCTTGAAATGTTTTTACGATCATACGACAATCCTAAAGGTTCATATAGTAGGGCTACAAACGTTCTTAGGCTAAGAAGATTGTAACAATGTTTCGATTAAACTAGCCAGTTTAGCTAAGCGGCTTACTCAGCCTGAGTGACCACTACGTCAGCATCCTGTACTCACTTGGACTCTCCAGACCGTCCGCCACGATCTCCTTGATATCGCTGCCGTTCAGGTATGCTCGCTTGATCTTGTCCAGGGTAATGTCGGACCAGAACACTAGCCCCCTCTGGTGGTGGAAGTCTAGCGCGATGGCGTTCCTCAGCCCCTCTAAGATGGACGTGTACTCAGACTTGTCTGTCGTTACACGCCGGATGTCCACGCGGTTGGCAAATATCAGGTAGGCTTCACCACCTAGAGGCACAGTTAACAGTTAACTTACATACCTCTCTAGAACAATTAACTTACACACTTCTCTAGAACACTTAACCTACATTGAACTCTAGTCAAATTTATGTCATGTGTGTATTTATCTTTCATTACAAATTGGATATAATAACTGATTGGTTGATTTATAGTATTACATTTGTGTGGAAATATTTCACCTGTAAAATATTTGTACTGGTAGAATTAAATTGACATCAATGTGACATCTGCATTATCCTATTATGTATATTTGTCAATATACAGTGCCCCCTCGATATAACATGGTCCGATGCACCATGGATTCGGATATAACATGGGGACAGATGTGGATCCCATTTCTATTTTTGTTATTTCCCAGTAATATTGTATAACGCAGGGGGTATGTCATGGACCCCCAACTACAGCGTTATATCGAGGGGACGACTGTATATGTAAACTGATAATTATTGCTTAACAACGTCGTGAGAATATTTCACCCATAAGCGATGATGGTAAACTAGACTACAAGACAGCGTGTGGAACTTGGAGAGTATAACAGACTATCTGTCTACCTAGAGCCTTGCATCCCCGGCCGTCCGGCTTCAGCTGGTAGCCGTGCACACACTCGCACTGGAACGAGCCCACGGTGTTCTCACACACCTGACTGCACGTCCCTTCAAACTGACACTCGTCAAAATCTGTAATATTGAAAACCCACATACATTACATACTCAGCCCTGTACAACAACAACAAAATTTGAGTACTAACTTCACGCTGAACTCAAATCTATTATGGGAATGTGTGAACCGAGTTGAGCATGACATCGTCGTCACTAGGGTTCTGTAAGCTCACGATTAGGACCCAGTTCCATAGAACAATGGGCGCAATATGACAGTCGTAACTCCTAACACTGACTTACGACTCACAGCGCTATGATTATTCCATGAAACGAGGACTGAAATATGTGCATCAAAAGCATGATGTAGGAGAAGATGTAGCCTAAGCAGTATGTAGATGGTGGAGATGGAGATGTAGAGGTCGTTACCTTCACATGTCTTGGAGTCGTTGCCTATCTGGAGGCCGATAGGACAGCCGCACTTGGCGCCGATACTGGTCTGCAGACACTTGTGTGAACAGCCGCCCTTGTCCTGGCCGCACGTCGCTGGCAGACCTGACGAGAACATCTCTAATATAAGTCTTGCCGTGTACAGAGAAGAACATCTCAACTATATCTTGCATTGTACAGAGGTGAACACCTGAGGAGAACATCTCTACTATAAGTCTTACTGTGTAGAGGAGAACATCTCAACGTAATTGCCATGTAGAGGTGGACAAGTTATTTAGCAATTTATATACGTCCCATAGGAAGAGTGCTTTGCATTCAAAAATGTCTGCAATATTTATAGATTATGCTGATCCTGGCATTAGAACCCGAGTTGCTGGTTTGAACTATTTCCTCACTACAACAACTGTCATCAGAACTCATCCTCATAATGCACTCTTATCAAAACTATCTCCTTTGATGCAATTTCTCCTCTCAATGCAATCCAATCTCCTATGAGAACTATCTCAACTTACTGAGAGGACTGAGATAAGCAGCGGTTAATACTAACATTTTGAAGCACTAGTCCTGATAATGATAACATAGTAAAAGCCTAATGAATCCTAAATTTCTACTAGTCCTTAGGATACCTTTA
>JAUTBQ010175023.1:0-11424 GCA_032361185.1 Lepetodrilus ovalis
TTCCAACTGAAATGTATTACAGTGTTGATTCGCCGCGACCAGTAAACTGTCGATCAAGAAGCAAATTTCGTTCATTGAAGTATGAATGCAATGTTTTTGGGGTCCCGTTGACCAATCAGATTGTCGTATTGACAGTAGATTTATTTATATAATAATAATAACCAAACATATCATGGATCTTCACCCAGTTTGTATGTTTATCACATATTTGTGAAATATTCCCACTTGGAAGTAGAACATTAATTCATTCCTTGTATATACAGTAGTGAAATGAATTGGGTTTGTGATAGTTGATGAATAATGGTATATTTTCAGAAGATGATGAAGAAAGTGCGGAAGTACCACATATATGACAAGATTCACAGAGGATCTGTGATGTTCATGATGGGACTCACAGGAATTGGGTGTTGTATGCTGGTGTTCCGTGTTCACAGATACTTTACATGTACGTATCAGCAATACTAAGGCATAGCAGATCTAGTAACAAAGATTATTATTAAAGTAATGTCAGAAATAGAAAAGAAATGAATTTTGCCACTTACATTTTTAATTTCGCATATATCATTGTGAATACTTCAAATATCAATTTAAAATATATCAACCTATTTTGTTTACTACCTGTTTTATATGTACATGTATCTGTTCTAAATCTTGAAATTTCTTGAAAATTGCAAAATCCTAACAGAAATTATAGGATATTCATATAAGTATAATACAGACTATAACTTTCATGTTATAACATGTATAACTACACATAGTTTCCCTAGAAGTACACATGCTGTACGTGTGCATTGTGGTGGGGAACATATCAAAATTGTATGTGTCATCACTGGAGACAGTGTTGTTTAGATGGATAATGATTGGATTGACCTTACTTGTGGACACCATATCTTTGGAAATGGTAGTCAACTATCCTCAAAGCAATCTGATACAGTATACATTTCAATTGTGATTATTATCCACTTTCGAACTGAAATCTAACATTCTTCAATTTTCCTTCACTAGAGTACTTGATTAAATTATTACTGGCTTAAATTTTATGAAATCCTAAGTAGGTAGTACTTCATTAATGATATATTTTTGTTTACTTGACAAGATGCCATACTTTGGAAATGCATTAGAAAAAACCATTTCTATTCTATTTCTGTCATTAAATTTTTTATGTATTTATTATTGACATTTTATTTACCGGTATGTAATTTTTAGTATTTTTCAAATTTTAATAAAATGTTACCATACCCTGCATTGTGCTGAATCATTCTGAGCATGTTTGTTATGAACTTTTCTTTCCTTTTTTTTTTAATAAATCAATCCACCGTGCGCCAAGCTTCTGATTTATCCTTTTTTTTTTTTCTTGGTAGATGTACGTCCACTGCAACAGGAGCGGAAACGAATGGTTGCCGAGGAACAGGTGGCTAGCGAGCAGATTGAACGCGAGCAGGAACTGCTGCAACGCCAGAGAGAGGCTGAGACTCTCAGAGCATAGATGTAGAACTTTACGCAACTTTCGTGAACTCGCTGACCTACTGACCTATCATTGAATGTAACAGCGAGTTGGTACTTTGTGGCATTCAGCATGGACTGCAGCATTTAGAAACTCACTGAAATCAAAAGACAATCACAGAGGATAAAGGAACCACACAGATAGTGAAGAATACAGTTCCTTGAACTGGTCATCGAGTTGCACCGGTGGTTCATGAATAACTAATATTGAATGTCATTGTTTGTATGAGTGGAGAATGTATTCTATGTACCTAGTAACTACGTATTAAAGATCATGTTAACAATTTGAATGGAAACTTTAATGTTGGATGTTTAGATGTGTATTGTTGGATGAAGCTATCATTGGACATTGGATCCACTTTGACTTTGTTACGTGGAAATGTTAGCTTTAGTACTTTCCCTGCTGAAGGCATCTAATCTTTGCCTTTAAAATAGGTCATGATTACTGCAACAGGGATAGGGTTAATAATCAACTTCTGGAAAAGAATACTCAGTATTCCAGATGTATTAAAGGCATACAATCACAGTTTGTTGACATATTTCATGGTCAAACATATTTTTCCTGAATGTATGTACATTTGATTTGAGTAGTTACATTTCATTCATGTGCCTCTAAATAAAAACGCAAGGCAAATTTAGGCAATTTAGACAATTATTGAATAAATGTAATAAGCACGAAAGATTATGACCATATTCAGGTTTTTAACCAGGTTTATACTGGCAATTCAATCGAAGTTCTAAATCAGAGATTGCAGTGAAATTTTGTCTACTATACATGCTATAGTGTTGAAAATGTTTTTGAAAGTACACATGTACAAACATGAATTTTTTATGTATGTCAAGTGAATGTACTTTGCAGTTGTAGCTAGGAACTAGACCAAAACAAGCATAAGAATCTGTGATTGTATGCCTTCTAAGTTTCCATATCGCATCAATGATTTTATAAAAATCTACGCACAATACCGGTAATTGTTCATCACACGTTTATGGTCAAGGTCATAAATATATAATTGTTAGTTTTGCATAGGAATTCTTCAGGGCATGAATTTGTGAAAACAATATTTGTTTGGGATTTGTGCCAAGTAGATGCAGTGAAGCAATGTCTAAGCAATATACAATATCCTGAATAATTGAGTTTCCTATGCATTAGGACGTACATCTGTGAAATACTTGTGAACGAATATGACTTTGTCATAACTGAAATGAGTTTTATGTCTTTACTTTGATAGTCTCACCGAAATCTCTAGGTTTATATAATTGATTGATTGAATTATTGCTTTACGTTGCAGCAGGAATATCTCACCTACCATAGGCAACAACAAGTTTATGTAATGTATTATGTTTTCATTTAGCCCATACATCTCATTTTACTAAACAACATGAACGTTCGAAGGATGAAATGAACAGCTCTGCTTCTTTCCAAAACATTGGGGTGGTCTTGTTGGTCCTTGGTTGCTTGATGTGGCTACTTGTTAATTGTGTTCACCTTCATGCTTTGGCTACACCAGAGTTTCTGCATGTCGATCATTATGTTAATTACCGGTAATTTGCAAATTGCATTTGTGCCAGTTGCATACATCTACTTGAGATTACTACCATGGGCGACATGAAGATTTAGATTTCCGTATATGCTTCATGCTTTCAGTTCCAACAGGAGATAGGACACATGCTGTGTATATACTTTGCCATTTACCAAGCACTACAGATGACAGACAAGCAAGTCTATGAATTCATTTGTTATTTATATTTTATTGCATCACAACAGTTATTGAGGAGTGAGAGTTTAATGATACACAAAATGTTGTTTTCGCCCCTGGAGATTTTATTTACGTCCACAACAGCACCACTGATCACACGAGTACAACACACATTTCAATCTCTCACGCTAATTCATAACGAGCATGTCGAAGAGTTTCAGATCATAAAAAATAAACCTATTTTAACACTAAATCTAAATAACAAATCTAGAACAAAGAGCTTCCCGAGAAGTCTTGCTCAACTGGTTGGTCTATTAATGTCAATTTGTTGCTGTGCATACAAAAAAAAAAAGAGGTTTAGAATACAAAATTAGTTTACAGTTTACCACATGCATGCAACAATTCAGCATTCTAGCTACAATACTATTAGTTTTATTACTACGCAACAACAAATAAATGAAAACAAATATTTCAAAATGTTGAGCTATGCCTCAAAATACAATTATTCTAGTTAATGTGTAAAGTTGAATAACATTTTGAGAGAAAATATTCAAAAGAGTGCATGTGACCATAATAAATTGTTTAATTGATTTAACAAATGACTAGACCTCAAAGTTAAAATATCTTCTAAAAACAATGAAAAATATATATCTGTACATCGTCATGTCAAAGTTGACATCAAAATGTCTATCGTGCCAAACAATAAAAAAAGAATTGGAGGAATTTGGTGAAAACAACACTACACTAGTTTTACCATGTCCTACACAAAAGCAAGTTCAATAAGATTTGAATAATTATAGCCTCATATTAAATTTGTCATGAAAGAAGCTGCATGACTTTACGAGCTCGGCTTGACTGAACAATTGAGCTGACAAACATATCAATATTCGAAAGATTTTCATTTTTGAAAACCCACATTTAGTCACGAGTACACTTACTAATTACCATCTTTGAGAAGCTTTTTTTAAATAGTATGTATATATTTCAGCCGATCAAAAAGCAAAAATACATAAACATGTACAAGTAAATCGCTGTGCTGACAAATGTTTTGTTTTATGGAAACTCGTAGAAATATTTATATAAGATATTCAATTTGACTGAAGAAAAAAACATTATAAAAACATTATATTGAAATCATATATGTACTAATAGTTGGTACCGTAGTGGTAGTAAAAGAAAATGTCATACATTACAGCCTGTTAATGAAAATGTGTATGATACAGTACGATAGACATGATATCACATGATGCTTATAAATGATAGAATTCATTGCAGAATAGGACGAGTGGGCGAGTTGTATATAAATTGTTTTAAGTCTTCTTTTATTGTTTCAAGTTGTAGAGGGAATACAGGATAGAAAGAGGTTGTGTTCCAATTCCAAAATGGATGCCACCGAAACACATGAAGTGAGAAGGCAATGCATACCTCAAGATTCCAACTTTTTATATGAGCCATGCATGACAAAATTTATTTCACAAGTTTTTTTTCCTTGATCATTCATCATATTAGGTGTCAGTCGTTTTAAATACATGTACTTGCTGAAAATTTATTGTTGTAGTTGGGGAAAGTCTTATTTGGATTATTGACATTGCCTTAATTAATGCAATAGGTTTAATAAAAACATTGGCACACGTCACATATGAATTACGTACTATCCTATAAGCTGCATATCCGGTATATGAAAAGAAAAGAAATTACATATTTAAAAAAACACATATTTACGAGTCATTAATTTTGCCCTACAAGACAGACTACGGTATACTGGTATATAACATATAATAAATATTTTATAAAATTAAACAAACATTAGTAAATTACAATCAGCTTTGATTAATTTTACGAATACCATAAATTACCTTTTACAGTTCACTGAAAATTACTTTGATGGAAGATTACAACACATTTAATTTAATTTCTCCGACATAATTGTAGGCACATGTAAGTACTTTTAAATGCATAATTTTTCTTTTTGATATCCAAGTCTACTGTTAAAATGCAATACTGACTGAATAAATATAACTAAGCCTGCAAGCACCTGCTGGTATTGACAAACAAAGGACCCATGCAGATAGCTACATCCATTCACGTGTGTGTCGGAAAGGTTACATCAGTGACAACCAATGTCGGGTCCTAAGGGCAGGTCTAGTATTCAGAATACTGTCATGGATAGCAGAGATCATTTTCTTGATTTTCAGAACATGAAATTCATGGCCATAAAAAAAGTAATACAGTACATACAAAAATGCTGAAGGAGGAACAGTTTTGCCTTGTATATTTTTAGACATTCTTGCTAACTACAGTTGTTGTAGTGTATCATGAGTTGTGAAAATTAGTGATGAAATTAATAGGTGTAACTATGATGAGCTGAATCTATGCTGAATATGAATGGCTGTCTGGCTCAGAACAGGTTAAACGTGTTCAGTGTTGTCTGCCGATTTCATACTAAATGCATTGTTCTGTTGCCAGTACCACAAATGAAAACACCGCTCGCCCAAGGTTTTTCCAAGCTTGGTGGTAAAGCTGTTAGAATGCTGTGCTGCTTAGCAGTGTATAACCTCTACGGTGGAGTATTGGATGCTAATCAACACATTTATAGGCTTTATACGAAAAAAGTCTTAATAACCATGATAACCCAATGAATCCTACAATGGAGTCACGATGGCTTGCAGCCTAGTGAAAGCTCACCTAACTTTACAATGCCAGGACCAAAATATTCATCCAGAAATAAAATGAGGAAAGCCCATAGAAAGTGAATTGGTTATAGGAATAATAAAAAAAATATACTTGTATGCATCAGCAACTATTAGGTAATGCAAATTTGTTCACAATTAGTATTCAAATCAATAATCTATTGAAATAAGAAGGCTCGACAATGGAAACTCTTGTACAATAATGAATGTATTACAATCAAACATAAATTGAATGAGACACATAGATTTCTACAAACAAACACCACTGATCAAACATGTTGAACATGCTAAATGTGTATAAATATCTAGTCCGCTTTCTCTCTCCGTTCGCACAGATATGATAATGTTGAGTCTATATGGATGAAATGACGTATGAAAATACATGTCTAAACAACAGATAGAAAACAATGTAAATCTGATTAACATCATGAACATGATGATAGAGTAAGGACAAAAGTCGCTGGAATATTTACCGAGAATAAAGTTACGCCGATAGAATGCCAAGAGTAACAGTAACCATGATAAACACTGTGGGTGTCAACAAAAATCACAGCCATATAGGGCAAATTATTGCATAATTTGTAACCTCAGATCATGTCAACAATAAAATTACAATTCATATCTGGTTTGTGAATCGTGTATAAATATAAATTTTGTAAAGTATCATTTGCATATTACCATAATCATGATACTTGAAGACGTGAAGCAATTTATATGCAACTGGCACAAATTTTCCTGCTAAATGTTGTTGAATTAATGGTTTTAATTGGTTAGTCACAGTGGAAGAACCCAAAACATCTAGGCCCACAAGCAGCAGTTGGTGCTAAACAAAGTATGGTAACTAAAAATATTATCACAACTATTTTCTCTTCAGCATAGGTTTAGCTAACTACATGTACCTGCTTTAGGTAAAAAAAAATAACTGCCGACTGTCGATGTACTCTGTTCAGCAATGTTTGTAATATACTCAACAAAAATAATTAAGGGCCGACAGATATATAATATTGTGCATGTTGTGGGTTTGTTTTCTATCAAATTTCTAACTCGGCTTGAGGAATCTGGTACCAGTGTTGTTCTGGCGCCATTTGTCCTCTAATGTGTCTGCAAGTTCTTCAAGAGTTTGTAGAACCTGGAAATGTTTGGGAATTCCTCACCGTTAAAATAATTTAAAGCTAAATTCACATGTCCAATAAGGCAACTGGCCATTAAGTAGTATTGTTGAGTATACGACAAAATACATAATTTTGGATAAATCTCATATTCTGTATTTGCAAATGAGCAATAACAAAATGGCTACCATGGTAACCATACTGATGCCTCAAGGTCAGCAAAAATAAATTTACGGTAAGCCAGCAGGGAGATTTGATTAAGTGGACAAACAAAGACCAAAAGGGTGCAGTATTATGATTTCCAGAGAAGGTAAAAATCTCCCGCTACTCTTGGCATTCGATGCTGATGTCATGAAGAAACGTAGTAGCTAGTCAATGAGATGAGTAGTAAATGATTGAATAGATGACAGAGTATCAACATTTATATAAACCGACTATACAGCTATGTACAAATTTCGCTATTGTACAACTGTACACGTGTTCTTTACAAGATCCATTCAGCTGCTCCTGTACAGTATGTTCAAGCGACTAGAATAACATTTCTCACAGCATTACTAGAGATCTCTTATATACATACATATACATACATTCACGCTACCTACAACCAATGAAACTGATATTGATTTATATATATATTTATATATATAAGTGTATATATATATATATATGATGTATGTATGTAACATAAACAACATTCACAGAACAAGAAGTAAACATGAAATGGCTGCCTTTCTCTTATAACATGGATGGACCACATTATAACAAAATGAAAAGAAAAAAAAAGTAGGCACAGTTGTGTTCGCATTATTTTATCACGCCCTCTAAGAGGATTTCATTGTCTACCCGTATGTCAAGGACAAGATGTTAGTGGTCAAACACCTGGGATGAAAAAGTGTGGAACGGTTTTGAAAACTTAATCAGTAATACATTTTGTCTGTTTGTATTGGAGTTTAGAGTCTTTCTAGAATCTTTCACTACTATCAGGACTTGTCAGTAATAAAATGTATACAATTGATTTGTTCAATGTTTGCCTGAAATTGAAATAGAAAACATAATTCTGTTAAATTACTTGACAATAATTCATAACTAGTCGAGTGTTAGCACGCAAGGCAACACACAATTTAGCCATATAAAGCTACAAAATTTACCATATTCATGATCTTTGAAATTGGCAATAAATATTACCAGACGTCCATAGATCTGGGACCAGTTAATATAATAACATTTACTTATGTCTTATTAAATATATCTTTAAAAAACCAACACATGAAATGTACTAGATAACATTTGGCGATCCCCTCCCAAGTGGTTTGACCAATCACCTACGATTCCAGGCTACAGGCATGAAGCAGTCGACTATGACCCGCTACTGCTGGATGTGAACGGAGGCATAACGGAAGAAAAGTTTGAAACAAATCCCTGGACCGGGGGCCGTATGGCAGTCACCCCTATGGAATGTGGTAGCGAGGCGTTGAAATGGGGCTGCTCCTGTTTGCCGGCAAACTCCGCAGTGATGTTAGCTTGAGCACTGGCGGAGAACTTGCCCACTTGGTTCGTGATGTTCACAGTCTGTATGAAGGGCGGGGCTTGGGTCACCGGCCCGGGGAAGCCATTCTGGAACGTCACATTTGCACTGGTTACCGTGACCTGGGGCCACGGCGGCCCCCGCGACCCAGCTAACTGGGGAGGGATGACTGTCTGCGAATGAACGGGCTGCTGCTGCTGCGGCAAGTTTGCGTGTGGAAGGACGTGAGACGACTCCATGGCCATCTGCCCGACGGCGGCGGGGCTGGCCTGTCCTTTGGTCGTCTGAGACATTGCTAGTTGCTGAGCGAGTGCCGTGTAAGGCAGGTTTCCGTGGTAGCCGGCGTGCGCCACGCCGTGGGCGGTCTGCAGGCCTCGCTGGGAGGCTATCGTCGTCCGCGTGGGCAGCGTTGTGGCGGCGCTCCCGACCGCGTTGTGGAAGCCTGCGGCCGCCGGCACAACATTCAACGGCTGGCCCGCCACAGAGCTGTGACCCGACGTGACCGCGCCGTTGTAGGGAACACTGTTCTGTGCGAACGACACGCCTGACTGCAGTCGACTGAGAATGGCACTGTTGGCGGTCACGGGGACAGAAGGGGCAAAGTTGGAGTTGACTCCAGCCATGAGATTCCGAGTCAATGCGTTCATGCCCTCCTGCAGAAGGTCTGCTGGAAGAGTGTCTCCGCTCAGGCCAGTTTCCATCGCGTTGTTCTGTGAGCTCTGAGCAATAAACGTTTCCAGAGTTTTTGTGAGTTCTGTGGTCAGATCTTCTGTCATGTCTCCTTTCATGATCTTGTCAAACATATCCTTTGCAGAATACACATCCTTTGTTGCACGCTCCAGGGCACGTTCCAGTTCTTCTGTTTCTTGAATAGTTGGGACAAATTCGCCATTTTTACCTGAAATAACAACAATTTTAAAATAAAATGGACAGTTATGCTTACCATATAATTCAGGGCTCTAGAATAACATTTTGAGTTACTTATGTCAAAATAATGGTTGCCCGCAATCAGTGTTCGAATTTACAGCTGGAAACTTACTGGCCTGAATAATGATGCAAATAACAAATGTTTACAAAAAAACAATAATTTCTACTGGCCTTCGGATACCTTTAGCATTGGGAGAAATGGCCAGGCCAGCGGTAATTTCGAATAATGCCAGCAATGCAATTTAACTTGCCCCTATGTACGTCGGGCATATGTTGATCTAGAACCTTGTACTTATTAGAAATATATACATAAATGGCATTAGCAGCTAGTGGGAAATTGAGTGATGAAATATTGTTTTGATAATAAAGTTCCCCACATTTTCTGAATCGTAATCAAATCATTTTTAGAGAATATAATACTGAAATCAATACATATTTTCTAAATTAATATTTCACACAAAAACTACATCATACAAGATGTAACAAAGAACTCTTTACAATAACAACAAAGAAGTCTTACAGATTAATTCCATATTGAGAGCTATGTTTCTGCCATGTTATGACTGACCTGAGAAAATATCAAAAGCTTCATCTGGAATTTTGTTGAAGACATCTTGGAAGTCCTGTTCCTCCAGTAGCCTGGAGGCCTGCTCCAGTGGAAGTTCTCCAAACGTCTTGTCGATATCTGGAACAGCGGTACCAACAAAGTTCAGGCAGATACTCTACAGTCTGTTAAAGCTAGCATCAAAACTATGTGCTGTTCTAAAACATTCCTCTCTAACTCTGTAGTGAACTTACAGATATTACCACCATTAACATTGGGTCTATGGAAAATGACACCCTGATTATTATCTGAATTTCGAACACTGGTTATCATTATTATTATTATTATTATTATTATAATACCAGAGCAGAGTCGTATCCGTAAAAGCATTACAAATAATAACTCCAATTGTCCATGTGTAAACTATTGATTAATTGATTAACATTTTAATGTCGCTGCAATAACCTTTCACCTACAGTGAACAAATTTGTGTCTGTCATTAATGAAATTTGATAATCAAGCTGTAACAAATATTGATGGGTGTTTTTCGTCGTAGCAGGAATATCTCATTCCCAAGTGATGACTGTAACAATATAATCTCCATATTAAAAGCTTTGCCGACTAAATTTATTCATTTAAAAATCGGCTACCAACCTTCGATTCTGCCGGATGCTGGCAGCATTTCCTCCAAGGGAACATTGCTGAGAGCACCTTCCTGATCCATATCTTCCTTGGCATCATCTTCTTTCTTCACAAACTCGGTTTCGCCGACGGCTTCAGGTTTCTTGGGGGCCACGGTAGCAGTGGTGATTGTTTCCGTTGTTGTAGTTGCGATCACAGCTGCCGTTGGAGTCACCTGCGCTGCAGTGGGCACTGCCGGTGTGGTTGTAGTGGTGTCGGGGGTCATAGAGTCGTCAGAGTCAGAGTTAGAGTTGTCCACCTCTTCCGATGCAGGTAATGCTGGGTGAAAGGAAAACAATCATTTACATTAGACAAATTTATATTAACAAAACTTCTTCCGTGTCATGGTTGGACATGATTGGATTTGAAAACTGTTTAATTTGGACAAAATAATGGCAGATTTTATTAAAATAATTTTAGAATATATTTATAAAGTTGATGTCAACAGCAAAATTGTTTGTGGAGACTATGGAAGTTAACGTTGCTGCAGGAATCTTCCACCTATTTGTCACGACTAATAACAACAAAGTATTCAAAACAAAACAAAAATAGATTTCCCACAGGTTATTCGAGTATCCGACATTCTTGTTTGGTGAAATTTCACCATGAAAATTATTTTATTATACAAGAAGGTAATATAATACTTTCTTACCCATAACGGCAAGCATATTCCGGTTCGTAATATATTGATACGAACCGTATGGTCAGTATCACTTGACACACTTTTCTGTAATGTGATTGGCTGACA
>JAUTBQ010175034.1:0-25332 GCA_032361185.1 Lepetodrilus ovalis
GAATATTTGAAAATACTCCCTAAATCAAAATCAGGGAGTACTGTACTCCCAGGTTACAAATTTTATCTGGGGCTCTGCTTACAATAATGGTATAGTTTACACACTTAAATACATTAAATATAAGCTTTTAAATATTTTTCATTGACCACAATGTACAAAATTTGCTTAGATAAGAATATACATTTGTATTTTGCATATATTTCATTCTGAAATCGCCATAGTCTATCGTGGGTATATGAATAGAAAATGAAATTCATCTTCAATCTTATGAAGGTTGCAAAATTGACATCATTTCTCAGAAGCCCCACCCACCTACCAGTATTTATGAGTAATGATCTCTTATACCCTGGAGATCGTGCACTGGGTACTTGAGAACATAAGTATCTCCAATTATGGAACTATGT
The DNA here is from genome assembly GCA_032361185.1 of Lepetodrilus ovalis. Lineage (NCBI taxonomy): Eukaryota > Metazoa > Mollusca > Gastropoda > Lepetellida > Lepetodrilidae > Lepetodrilus > Lepetodrilus ovalis. The sequence goes on from JAUTBQ010175034.1 coordinate 405, forward strand.
ATTCTACTTATTTATGGTGTGAATAGTATATCCAGTTCTATTATAAATCGTATATATTTTACTTTGAAACCTTTTACCATAGCAATTCCATAATCATAATAATAATGAAGACCAATTTGCATTTTAATTTAATTATTTCATGTGTACAAAATTGCCATGACTCTCTCAAATACTTTAAGTGCACATATGAAGTCTACCTCATGCACAAATCACATTAACTCTATGTTGCTGGTAATTACAAGGTTAACATCTCAACCCCTGAATCACGAGGCAAGTGCCGTGGCAGTCTTTTTCACCCAGTTAAATTAATTCAAGATTAGACAATAGGCCATTTAACAGTGTACCACAGTTTACCCATATTTCACCCACACCCCACTACCCCCACACATACCTGTCCCCCCCAGAACAGGCAAGGTGGTTGCATTGTGTAACTTAACCCCTTATGTCTGGTTACTGCTTATTCTACTGATACACTGCCTGTTCTCCTCTCCCCCTAGTTTGATGTGTGGAAGCCTGTGAACTGGAAAGACAAGGTTATCTTATGGCTGAGCATTGCCTGATAACACCTGCATCTGGCTGACGATTTATTTCTGGTGTGTTTATGTACAGCTAGACCCTTGGTTCCAAACACATCTTGTTACATCCTGGGTCTCAGATGACAAATTGTTTCACTTTGCTTGCATGACTTTCAGCTAGATTCTAAAGATTTATGATTGTGGAATTGTCTCTTTGTTTTAGGTAGTATTTCGCCATGATTAGCTTAGATTTTTATTTTTTTTAAACTGATTTTGTAGCATCTTTCAAACAATTTATTTTCCTGGCTAATTTTGTGATTTGTATGTGTATTGAAAACTTTAATCAACATGATAAATATGAGAGCTTTCAAGTTTTATGATCAGTTCACCAGCTGCTCATTGAACAGAGAGTCGGCTTTTCTTTTCCCATTCCTCTTCTCATCAACCTATTATCCCAGGGTATAGAAGTTCCTCACAAGACACACAGTACTGTATTATCAATGGTAATTGTCTGTAATGGAACAAATCTTGTTAGTGGGCCCATTGTTATACAGATAGGCAGGAAGTCAAGCTTCAAGAATCACAGAACTTGTCCCAGTGTCCAGGGACACAAGCCAGCTGACCACTGGTCAGCCAGCACTGGCTAATGGAAACCAATCTGGCACCAACGTCTAGCACCAATGTCCCCAGGTGCTTGTGTTGAAGCCTTTTATTTGGCAAAATTAGAAATAAAGACCCAAAGCTAAGGAGCACAAAGTATCCAATAAAAGTCACCCATTAGCATGATTAGTGAATGTTTCTTTAATTGCCAGTGAAATGTTTTTGTTTAGTGTCTGGTTGGGGGTTATTTAGAATGGAAAGCATGACTGTCTTTAATTAGGTATGCAATTTGTATGATTTATGAAAAATTGCTTGAATATTTATTAGATTTATTTTATGATTTATTAAAATACATAAAATATTATTTTCTTATATTAGCATGTCTTAATCTTATGCTTTTCACAGTTGCAAATAAATTTTACAAAATGCCTTTTACAGTTTCAAATGAATTAATGTTTGTCACTTTCCAATTTAATATTTCTGTAAATGTGGTAAAATGTGCCAGCTGAATGCAATTTCAACATGAAACATTTGAAATGAACAATTCTACATGATTAATAAACTCAAATAGGAATAAAATCATAATATGCATCATGTGCATGGTGTGAGTTAATTTAGAATTGATCTTAAGATTACTGCAGATAGAATTTTCAGCAGATTTAATTACTTGAAGATCCCATGAGATCTTCTGCACTTAAGAATACGAGAATAAGAAATTCTTTAGCATGTTCCAAATGTATTAGTCCGACTGGTTGAGTTATATTTGTGCATTGTTTTCATGAAATTGCAGTGATTCAATTAATTTTATCAGAATATCAAATCTCAAACTAGATGGTATCAACAATAGAGGTCCAGAGTTGGCATTGGTCTCATTTTGTGTCATTTCCTCGGATTTAGAGACAGAAAAATTACTTGGATTTGGAATTAGTGGGAGCCAAAGAGGGTGAATGATGTCTGCAATTTTAAAGACAATCTATAACTCCATGAACGTGCTGATACCAGAACCATTTCAAGCATGGAGACACCCCCTGCCCGCCACCTCCTAGGCAACTGCAGATTACAGTCATTGAAAGTGCAATGTTGAATCCTTAGCTTGTCGTCAAGGGGTCATGACATTGCCCAATGATGGTGATGCAGTGGACTACTACCTACTACTACTACTACTACTACTACTACAGTGTCCCCTCGATATAACACTAAAGTTGGGGTCCATGACATGCCCCCCACGTTATAGTACCCGCCTTATACGATAGTACAAGGAAATAACGAAAATAAAAATGGGATCCACATCTGACCCCACTGTAAATCCGAATCCACGGTGCATTGGGTCATGTTATATCGAGGGGTCACTGTACTATATTTGCATTTACACTTGTTCAAAATTCAGAAAATAAGTAGGGGGTAATTTTCTGTAGGCCCAAAAAATCTTTTCAGTGTGTCACATAGATGCCTTTAACATTGCAGATTTTCAAATGAACCCCAGGAACCCCTTTATTTCGAACACTAATTTATATAGCACCCCATACACCTGTCTGTGTTAGGGCGACAGGGGTTCAATATTGCACCTTCCTTGTTTGCTGTTGCAATCTGCAATTGAATGTGTCTCTCCATGGGTGAAATGGTTTCAGTATCGACACATTCATCATGTCTATTGAGCTAATAGTGTACTTCCTACATTGAGTTCATCCGAGTGACAACTTGAACAGGCTTTCAATATGCATTGGATATAATATTTCCTGGATGATCTCAATTGTTGTTAGTCAGTTTTACATTCATGCTATGTGGGTATCATTCATGTTTATTCTTAGATTTAATACCAATAGTTGACAGTGTAATATTTCCTGGACTATCCTATAATGGCCAGTTTCACTCGCATGCATCTGATACGCATGTTGATTATTCTAGTACTCATTGCATAACTTGGGTTGAGATTATGCGGAATAGTTTATCCAGTTTGTACTAGAATATTATAACATTATCGCTCTTTATTAATAATATTTCTTAGGAAACGTCGTTTTGCTTGGATGTTTTTCAGGTAAGATTTTCTCCGTTGACTTTGTAGCCACAGTAAACTAAATAAGCAGGAAATAAAAACAAAGGATGAAGATTCAAGAATTTCTCAATCAGGCTCTAACATTATTTGTATTTAATACATGTATATAATACAAACTTTTCCACATTTAATAACCAATCAATGTGATTAAACTATCTTGTCTGTATCAAAGTCTGCCATCTTCTTGAAAATAACTTTTGTATCATACAGAACCAGTATTGTCATTATTTCCTGCCTTCGACCATGTTCAGGGCCAGTGCAAACTAAGTTGAGGCCCTTTATTCATGGGTATCCTTCATGGTGTTTCTAGTCTGTCTGATCCCACCAGACATTGTTTGTTTTGAAGAAACGGCTTGTATCTGCCAGTTCTATTTATGGAGGTTTCATAATCAATATCATTGTTTTCATTGGAGCGAGTGAAATCTCCACGTCGCTGTTTGTACGTGTGGTTAGCAGTGGCCAGCAATAGCTGGAGAGAATCTCACACCCGAAGATGAGGAAAACTGATTGAGCTGGATCTTGATGAGGATGTGCAGTGTTCCCTGGGAGACAGATTTGATATTTGACGAGAGTGTCCAGATTAGTAAATAAAGACAAATGTTAGCATGATTTCATAATTTTTTTATTATTTTTAATGCATTGTGGAGAGTTCTACAAAGGGAGTTAATCTTCAGTGTAGGATGTATTGATTAGTTATAGAATATTTTGATATATTGGAAAGACTAAGGACCGTGATTGTGATCAGCTGATGATTTTAAGATAACTCGTGTCTACTAGTAACTAGAAGAAGTAGCAGACATGCGTGAGTCAGAATCCCGAAGATGATGAAAGCCGTAGGACTGAGACTCCACCACGGCCATCACTCGGTCATAATGGTCAAACACTGAACCTTTGTCCCCGAGGCCGTTTCACTGGACACTTGCGCTAAATTTACCAATTTTGTTCCACGTCCATGAATAACGGTCATGCATTCATTGTGGTCATCACATTATGTCTTGATTCATGGGCACCGACCGTGCGCTTATAGCAAAGTCACGGCGGTGTTTGCAAGTTAATTCCTGGCATCGTTGTTTCTCAATTATTATGATAATTAAACAGTTGGTGGTTGTGTTTTCTCAACGAGGACAGAAGGCGGTGTGGTGGGCTGGGGGTGGAGGAGGGGGAGGGTAGGCATGGGAGTGCAGGATTTCATATTAATTAAGGTGACTGTCATCTTGAAGAAATGAGTCACAGGATGTTGACTACCACTGTATACATCATGGGCTAGTACAATAACAAGCCATACCCCTGATGACTCCTATAGCATGAGGAATGGAAGTTGACTGCCAAACTGGGAGTGGAAACAGATTGCATGTTCTTATTGTGTGTTTGTTAAACTGAGAAGACAGTGTATGCACATGATCATGCATTGGCATGTTGTATAGATAGGATAACTCCCCTATAATAATACCAGTGCACTGGACTAACTTATGTCCGATGTACAGAGGCAAGCTATTTTTGAACATATAGCGCCTTTGGTGCCTTTGGAACTTGCCCTAACAAGCTCTGCGGGCAAGTATCTCAAAATGTTCGCTCTGAATAATGTAATGTTAGTGAACTATCCCTCCCTATTTGGTAGAGTTTATCTTTCTGTTTTGTTGTTTTACTCATACTTGATCACAGTTTTCCCATTTTTACTAGTAAAGTCTCTGCCTACCTCTTGGACCTCTGTGTATTTATTACATTGTACTCACGATGTGTAATCCCCCTCATGACATAAATCTGGCATCAGTATGCATAACCCAGGCGTAATGGGACATAATGTGCCTCATTATACAGTGCAGGTTTCACAAATTCCGTTGTTAACAGCCTTCCATTGGCTGAACAGATACTGATTGGCTGATGACTGATGGTGAATTGCAAGGGTACTGTTGACCTCGAGGCTTATCCCAATCTGGGGTCATTGCTTAGTTAAAGCACTATCACTGCGATGGCAGAAATTTTATTGAACAATTTAAGAAAGAATTTTGATGGTTAGAATGGTTAGTAATTGTTCATAGCAGGGATATCAACTAACTTTAAAACTTCCTCACTTGAATAGCGATACAAATAACAAATGTTATGAATTTCTACTCGCCCTTAGGATACCTTTAGCATTGGGAGAAATGGTCTAGGCGAGCGGGTGAGTTATTTCTGAATGCATCTATCTCAGATCTGGGTAAATTTACTTAAAGATTTTATCAAATGTAATAACAGAATGACTTGGGTATCGCTTCTCTAAGCTCTCAATCCACTCTGACCATAGCGCTGTCGTAAGTGCCTGATTGCCATGTATAGAGATCACTACGAGAATGCTTATGGTCTGGTAGTAGATACGACAGCTTCAAGAAACTATACCCATGATGATAAATTGCTGCGTTGTAAGATTGTAGATGACCTTGGACATCCAGCTCCTGTGTCAGCAAGGTCAAGTGTACTAATTAATCAGCCAGTAAATTGTTAATGCCACGATATGCAATGCATTCTAATCCTTCTTAATATTCTGCCAAGGTTATATGGTGAATACTGTATAGATGGTGAATACTTGCGCATTGCTAAATGGTTGTGATGACGGTAATTGACAAACTGAGTGATTCTGGTCACTGCCAATAACAAGTGGCTGTTAAAAACACCACACTATCTTTGTAAGCTCAAAGTGCGATGATTAGCAAAAAGCTTTAACTGAAAGGTATTGTCAGGGAAAGAATGTACTATTATGTAGATTTGAAACAAGGTTGATGACAAATTGCATTTGAGACGTGCATTGTAACAGCAAATTATTTCCCTGTTAGCCACAGAAATCCTATTTCTTTCATGATAATGAAAGACATTTTAGCATCTATGAATTGTATATTTTCGTCCCTTGAATAACATTGCATTTGTATACATTTATGTGTATGAGGAAACTTCTTGGACAAATGAAGGATAGACTTTTATCTTGCAGGCTGCCGAACAATATGAATGGTGGATTACAATGAAACGTGACAATACTGAACAGTCGGTCATTGCTCTACAATGTTGTGCAGTTTAATCATGTTAGTATGAATTAGTCAATACATCAATGTGTCTGAGCATATTCTCGCCCAGTAAGGTATACGTTGTGAATGCATCTGGGAATGCGCCATGGTCTGTTGTACATTCCATAGCACGTAACTTGTCAACAATTGTGAATGAACGAATAGAGGTGAGAACATTTAAAGATTATGATGGCATTACACATGTTACATATTCCACTCAACCACCCGAAAAGAAAAGAAAAGAAGCAAAAAAATAAACTGGTATTTCTGATAAAAAGCAGTTCTATAATTACTAATTATGCAAATGAGGAATGTGACATGCAACCGTGATGTCTTAATATTTAGACAGGGTGAGTCAAATTTATGTAAGCTGTCGGCACATTGTCAAAAGAGTGCGGAAATATTACTAAAGCTTTCTAAGAATTTCACAATGTTGTCAGACTGTGAGAAATCCAGGAAGTTGTTATGATACAGTGGTCATATTAGTTGGAAAAGGCCATTCCCTCAGCTGAACCAGACTCCAATTTGCTGTATCAAATTGTAGTAAACATCCATGACCTTTCCACAGGGGTCCAATTTTGTCATTAGCTGGGAGCTTTTTTCCGATAAAGTGGTTGCTAATAACTGCCATGATGACTAGATCAGAGAAAAACACAAATGTTCAGTTACATTATGATCTGACATATCTGAAAGCTGTAAACTGATGTGATAACATTATGAAATGCATGCCCCATTGGGCACGGACAACAAAGGGCTGAGAATAGAGTGGGGACAGATACGAGGGTTGGGGAAAGGGCAAGGATGATCACAAGGAGTATTTTCCATAATCTGGGTCAATGGCTGATCATGGATTTTTCAATAACATTTAAACCCCCTCTTCCCAACATAAAAACAAGCAGTAGAAGTAAAAAGTGACCATCATCATTATGATATGTACCCATCTGTCTTGTATTCAAAATAGTCCAGTAAGAAAATAATGTTGGAACAGGCTGGTTTCAATGCTTATGCTCTTCATCTAAGTTAATGTTGACGATGACCAGTATTCGGGTATCTTTTGTGGCTTCTCCAAATATGACTGGTGAGATTGCCAAAAAATTACTGACAATATTAAATGTTGAGTGAAGTAATTTGCAAATGCATGTATCAGCTGTGTATGAGATTAGCGTGATTAATGGGCATTCAATTACCAAATCAGAAAGTTGTACATAAATTGCAATCTAATCATATATTAATTAATATTGCAATTACAAGAATCTCTGTAAATGCATATCTCGCAATCCTCAGTCATTGATTAATGACAGGTGAAATTTCTGAAATTGATCCATGAAATATACATCGTAATTAATATGTCATGTCTTATTCCGCACGGTTATTGGCTTAACCTGCTATGTGCTGGAGGCAATTTGAGATGCCCTATAAAGATTGATTTTTATCAGTCCAAACTTGTTAAAGGTGGTGGGTGGTAGAATAGGAAGACGATCTCGCCCTGAGGTTACAACACTATGGAGTACGATTTAACTTAGTCTAGAAATCCAGACGTCGATCGCACCATATGCATTATGCTATCTCCACATCTATTGTTCTAAAATATTGGAGTTTTGTTGTCTAGTGTGAGCTGGGTGTCACTCGCATGTTCATTACGGGAATACCATGCAAGTAACGATCATTTTGAATGTACTTGCGTGTAGCTACAGTATTCCGCTGGCATTATCTTCATATTCGCTTGTTAACTTCCCATTCTAAATCATCTAATGCACGTTATTAAAAAAAAATGTAAACATTGTCAAACTTCGTCTGCTGACATTACCATACTGAGCGCGAGTACACTCACAACGTCATAATGGTATTTCAGAAAGGACAATCGTTCAGTAGGCCTGTCAACTCAAATGTCATTTCTGGTTTTTGTGAGAGGACCTTCATCTCCATATAGCGGATAGCAGAAGCATTATGGAGACAAAGCTACTTTGTCTAGATTTAACTCAACTCTATTCTGTTCAGAAATCCCCATGCTAAATTTGAGTCCATTAAATCATATACAGAAAGGTTTCGTAACTTTGGGACCTGTACTTAGAGCCAAATATCCAAGGTATCATTTCACAAAGCTCTCTTATCCACTAAGAGACCATAGCGCTCTCTTAGCAGTGCATTAGCTATCGGTAAAGAGAGCGCTATGGTCTCTTTAGTGGATAAGAGATACCCTGAGCTTGAACCACAGAAATGGATCTATGGATCTATGTGATATCAGAGCGCAGTGGTAGAATATTTGGATTTTGGTACCAAAGGCTCCAAGTTCAAATCTCGCCCCAGCATCAATGTTCGCCGAAGTTACGTTTCTAATGCGATATTGATAGGATGCACTGTCTGTAGAGTGGCAATACGGATATCATCATTGGTCTGTCAGTACCAGCCGTTGCTCGCAGGTTTACTGCAACATTCAGCGCTACGGATGTTGCAGGTTTCCTCCTGCCCTAAACTGACCAAGTCGTGATATTAGTGAAAGATTCTAGAAAGCGACTCTAAATCCCAATACCGAAAATGTAATACATGTATCAGCAACTGCTGTTGGCATCCTTGGTTCATAGCCACCACCACCTACATGGTTGTCAAAGGTTTACAGGACCTGTTATCCTTTCAGGTTCCGCCTTGTTATAAACTGAAACAAGTTGCAATACGTTAACAACATGGTTAAAGGCAGTGGGTGGTACATGTACATGTGGGCTAACTGAAGATCATATGGCCCTGAGGTTATGAAGCCTTTTTGAGTATCATTTCATGGTCATTTCAGTTTTATTCACAAATCCCACTGCAATCGTACTCAATAAAATGTTCATGACTTAGAGCCCCAAATCCTGAATTCAAACCACTGGTAGAGATGCAAAAGTCCATAGAAAATACAATTTCCAATGAGGTCAGGCAGCTGCAATTAGCAATGATTCTTTGGTTCATCGCAACCACCTGGTGCTCAACTAGCATGTTCACAAAACTTTCTAGCAGTGAAGGTTTCGGCTTGCCATAAACTGACACAAGATGCAATATGAGCCGAATAATCTGAAAAACTGATCAAAGCCCTCAGATAGGGTCAGACACCTCGTGCTAGATGTACCAAGATGCACTGTGCTATTGACAACTCTGAATGGGCAGTGGTCCGGGATCGCGGTAACGCTGGCTCAAGCCAGCCAGTGGCTGTATGTCTGGCCTGTACGGAGTCACTCGACTGGAACATGTTGTGCTCCGCTGAACATTCAATATACTGCCTCGGGCAAAGCACATGTACATACATATTGAATGGAGTGACTAGTGCTGAAGGTATTTGCGTGCTATGTAGTGTGTATCGGGACAACCATGTCGACATGGATTCCTTCAGATGTTGCTGTTTGATGTTTTGCAAAATGTCAGTCTTGGCACTGGCAGATTGGGTGTTTGAGCCATTTATATTTTTTTGGAGGGAGGGAGGGTATGAATAATGAACTAACATGAAATTTGGCTTTTCTAATTTTCCAACAAGATTTTGCATCATCATTTCAAAGATTTATGGATTTCAATTTCAAATTAATATTATCATATTAATTGATTTATTTGTGGCCAAGTAAACAAAGTAACATCATATTGTTGTCATGTACAGTTTATGGTATACAATGAAGATTTATCTGTCAACAGTTCACTCTTATTTAAGTATGCTCTAAGCACCATGCCTACACTAAGCTTTTATTGCACTGTGCTTGAATGAACATACCAATTCACTTAAAATCTTTACAAGCTAGTTGTCACTACCTATTCAGTGTCTGGTGACTGAAGTGTAAGGTGTGTGAGCATATCAATAATAAATGGCGATAATAAGACATTTTATCTTGAAGTGAGCGTTTTTTCCTTGGTTTCCATGGCTAGCTGTTGTTCATGTTGGCGTAACACTGATATGTATATTTTTTTTATTGTAGTATTGGATTTGGTTTTGAGCAGCAATTGAATTTGTTCAATAGCAGTCATGATTGATTCTAATTAATTCTTTATTATTATTCCATAACTCGTGTTTGTTGAAGTTTGACCATTTTCCCGTAAGTTGGGAATGATTGCTTTTTCAATGTAGTTGCCATCAGACAGGATGAATCATGTTAATTACAGCAATGTGTGTTGGTGCACCAGAATTTACTCTCTAGAAATTTTGAATACGATGGGGACACTGCCAGGAAATCTGTTCACAGCAGAAATTCTGCAATGGTCATACAGATAACCTGAATATTGTAGGGTGCAAGCCTGACGGAAGCTCCTTATTCAAGGTTCATCACAAGGAGATACATTGTATGTGTACATATGAGAAATATCAGTTCTAGAAAGTGACACTAAACCACAACACAAAACAAAATAATATATAAAAAATCTGTATAAATCACAACATTACAAACAATTATTAATATGACTTTGTTCTTGGCTTCTCTCGGAGAGTAGCCTTTGTCTTTGGGTTTCTCGTCGCAAATGTGTAAAAGATTCCCGCAGCGACGTTAAATTCCATATTCACTCATTCTTTGGGTTTCCTTGAACATGTTTTACCGTGGACGTAATCCTAGTGATGGAAGAACCATGTTCTAGTTCTTCTGTGTTTAGCCAGTGGTTATCTGACTGTAGAGACTGTAACTAAGACCAATCCCACGTTATGAAGGATGCTGTGCGTTCATGTATATAGGTTATTATTTACTTAGACTAGAGATCAGTGTAGTTTCTGTACAGTTGAAAGTAGTGACTACCATTGTACATCCACTGAAGACTACTGGCTTTAGGGCTTGGAGAGTTATGTGGGAGTCGGGGGAAAAGCGGGGTAAATACCGTAAATAGATCACTTCGCCAACAACTTGGCTAAAGGCATCATGCTGAAAACTTGGGTCAATGTCAACACGGCTAAGAATAACATATTCTATAAACAAGATAATCCTACACTTACTGCAAGATCAGTATATGTAAACATTGTCCTTTGACGGCAGTTTTCCTGCATAAGGTACTGCCAGATAATGTACTGTTAACAATAGCAGGACAACTTGTTGTAATTCAACTGTTAACAGCTGGTTAGTTAAATGGACTGTTACGGTAGCTGGTGCTTGTCGAGTGTTGACACATCCACCAAGCTGGTGGTGACACATAGGTCTATGCTTTATTGAATGTGATGCAATCATGACCTGAAGAAATATCACCTCTTTTGTACCTTCGAAACCATTACAGCATAAAAATAACACCGGTAGCACGAGTGTATTTGCTAGGAGTAGTCAACATGTACAGACATATTAATCTGACTTGGGCAAAGAAAAGGAAATAATTTTGAGAAAAAAAATGTTGGTCATGAGTGTTCGGGCTTGTTGATAGATAATTTAGTAGTGAATTTAAATTTTAAGCAATTGTGTATACAGATTATGTATACAAATAGTGCAAATGTATGCCAATCTGATGGTGTGGTGGACTCTTTTTCAAAGAAATGTTGAAATTGCAAATCATTACATCGCGTGTCCAATTGGCATGTTTAGGTATTCAGTTGAAATATTCTCGGGTGCAGCTTTGATATTAATATCAATATCAATATTGCTTGTCCCAGCTCGTAATAATAAACAGCATGCTGGATAGTACATCACACTGGTGATGTATTGACAGTCAACAATGTACCTGCTAAATTGCGTTATATTAGTCGGGAGTACCTGACATGTGCATTAATTCTAATGTGGTCTGGTCTTGTTGCCATGACAACAGCACCCCCAAAACACTAATTATTCCACGCATCATGCAATTAGCCAATTACAGGTAGCCAGGACCAATAGGAGCTAATGCCGATCACACGCTAGTTATCATTAAGGTATTGCTGATCTAGAAAATACAGTGATGTGGTTTCGAATCGCTGGAAAGCGTTGGTCATTATTTGGAGACATTGGAAAGAAGGCGTCATTTTGCAACACAATTATCAATAGGACAATATTGGCTAACATATTACAGAAGTTTTGAGAACACAGAGCTCCAGACTAACATTTTGAGTTACTTGCTCGCAGGGCTAGTCAGGGCAAGTTGCAAAGGCATCAAAGGTGCTATATGTTAAAAAATAAGTTGCCCGCAGTTCAATTTAACTTGCCCCTGTACGTTGGGTATATGTTAGTCCAGAGCTATGGAACTGTTTGATAAACATCAGCCACAGATGTGTAGCGTTGTTGAAGTTGTCATTTTCTGATTGGTCTGGGAGTTTGAAGTGTCAGCAATGGTTAACAGACTTCTGATGCTGATTCCTATAGCTAGCCTGATTAGTTTATAAACAGCCTGATGTTATTGCACCGGGGAATTGTAAATAAACACCTTCCTTGTCAATCCTAATTGTCAGATTAGTCAAACCGTTGCTCATCATGCGCATGTTTGTAATTAGTTGATGCATATGAATGCGATGAATGTTGGTGGATAAGTTAATACAATTCTGTCTTCTACTTTTATCGTGTTCTTTAAGATACACAGACTTTGTCACGTGCTGCATCAGCAATTTGTAAAAGGTTACCTAGTTAAAATAGTTATCTTTGCTTATGTTTAGCATTCTGAATTCAAACTGAGGATTTATCCTGTTGATGTGATTGATTTGGTACTGGTTAACAGCTACATTTGTCAGGTAATTTAGATATTATATACTAATTGGAGCTAGACTAAAGTGATGAGGATGGAACAACAAATTGTAATGCTATTCCAGATGTTGTGCCATCAGCCTGATTAATAATACAGTAGTGGAATCATTCATTGCAAAATAACGTGACTAACGCTTCAATGACCTAATCACACATCTGGTCTTGTTTTAACTACTAGTCAATTGGTAAGGATACATAGTCCACTTTGGTTCTAACCAATCAACTCATTTGCTCAAGGTTTTTTGAGTTTGATTATTTCATCTAGAATTGAAATTTCAAAACTATGGTTTCTTTGGCATGATTGCTTTTACCATGAACCGGTCAAAGTTCAACGTGGTTCTAATGAATCAGTGACATGATTACCATAGTCTGGAACATGACAGAGGTTTTCAAGTTTGAGAGTACTTCATCTATTTGAGATTACAAAACTATGGTTTCTTAGGCATGATAGGTTGACCATGAGCTGGTCATAATTGAAATGGTCAACATAACCCAACTGGATGACTGGTCATTGACAATGCAAGGACAGAGACGATGGATAGAACACTGGGTGGTTCACATGAACAGCCGCTAGTTCCAATCATCTGATTTCTTTTTTTATCAGATTGTATGGGCACATGCATATTGCATGTCTCAAAGATTAGAGGTTCAATTGGGATTCTTTAGTGCATGCTATGAAGGAATGTATCCATCGACTGTTTCAATTAATTTATTGAAAGAAGATTTGAACCAGGAGTTTTGCATCACGCTATTGCTATCTTCAGACACAAGTATTTCTAATGTTAATAATAATAACTGGTATGAACATGTATATGATTTTCAGTCTATGAATGGGGGAGATAAATAAGGGCTTAGCTTCACAAAGCATGCAATGTCTATGTAATCCTATTATTTTTAATGGTTGGTTAAGATGCAATCTATGCATGGTGTAGACAAAGGTGCATCACGAAGAACACGTTTCAGTGGTCTAAAAATAGAGCTGTTCATTATAATTTCTAGACTCGAGATTCACAGTAAACAGTAATACCGGCACATGGCTGTTGTTATCTGTCCACATTATTAAAGCGACCCTGACATTTTGTGAAGGGTCAGTGATTAAGCAAGCCTTACTACTGCAGTTGTGATGGCTCTGCCGCTTTAATGTTGCACACGCGCATCGTGAAGTTTATTGCAGCGGATGCATGCGCTCTTGTTGTATCTGAAAATCTCGTTGGTATTTGTGGCTTGAATAGGAAGAACGAATAGTAGATTGAATAGGATGACGTAGTGGATTGAATAGGAAGGAGTAGTGAATTAACAAGGAAGAAGGAATAGTAGGAGGGAGGAGGAAATCAATAGCCTGAAGTGTGAAACTGGTCAGCGATCGCGAGTATCGGTCAGAGGGCGGCCAGTTGAGGTCGGACTGATCCTAGTGTGATGACCAAAGCAAGGACGGGGATCCAGGGCGTGATGCACTGGATGTAATGACGACGCCACCCAAAGATTTCCAGAGCATGATTCACTGAACTGAAGGTAATGTCAGCTCGGAGGCGCTGATTTGTATTGTTGGATTTTTTTTTTATCATGGTGTGGTTACCCACTCAGTACTGTGACATGGCGTGTGTTATTGCTGAAATTGGTAACGTCGGAGCCCAGAGGATTAGATTTGTATTGGTTTGTTTACGTGGTATGGTACCCACTCACTACCAGATCTAATATTGTGACATGGTGTGTGTTGTTGCTGAAATCGGTAATGTCGGAGCCTGGAGGCAGAGTTTCTCATTGGTTTGTTTACGTGGTATGGTACCCACTCAGTACCTGACATAACAATGTAACATGGGGTGTGTTTGGTAGTGTCAGAGCCCAGAGGCTTAGATTCTTATTGGTATGTTTACGTGGTATGGTACCCACTCAGTACCCAACATAACAATGTGACATAGGATGTGTTGTTTCTGAAATTCAAACCCTAGGAATCAGGGAGAAATGGATGTGTTGGCCTTCCTCATGACAGTGTTGAGACCACGTGGATATAATATTTAATGAAAGAAGTGATCGATGTGTTTGGTTATGCGTTTCCATTGTTTACTTCATTGATCTCGTCGGAAATGGGTGAAAGATTCCTGCAGAGACATTAAGCTCCATAATCACTCACTTCATTGATCATTTAACTTTGAGAAATGATGCCTATCGTTGTTGAAGAAAGTATCAGAACATATTTTGCTTTGGATATTAAATTATGGGATATTTTCTGATGGTATTGAGTATCGATATGCATTTAAATTCATAAGATGTGAACATTGTGTCCAAGTGTTAAGCAAGTGTTAAGTAGGTGTATCCTTTATTATGGGAAGTAAACAAGTCTATTTGTTTGCTGGTCTATCTAATATACTAGCTCCACTAATTCTACACTGATAGGTCTTGCTATGTGAACATCTTGAAAGTGGTTCTGCCACAATAATAGAAAAAAAAATAATAATAATTCCTATATGTGGTCATAAACCCCAAACCTCTCAATTCTTTTTACACTTGCCTATGGAACCAACAAAACACTGACTGTGGTAACAGCTTGGTTAGCTGAAAAACCTGTCATCGATTCCATTCAAAATTGGTCATAGGATACCTAGATATCAAATTCCATTTCACGCGTGACATAGACAGATATGGAATATGTTTATATTATTATGTAGACATGCATTTTTTATTTTTTTGGCAAGATTACTGATGGAATGGCAATCATCAGTTTGTGAAGTACCTAATCTAATTAACTTTTAGTGATTCACGCCAATGTTTTGACATGTTTATTTAAATATATTTATGACCTTGACATTCCCCATGACATTCATCAGTGTCATGCATGTCGTCATGGCTGTAAACTTTATGACCTTGAGAAACAAAGCATGTCATCCAATCTTATTCTGCAGATGTTTCAGTTGAATTTGCATAAAATTCAAAATATATTTCTAATTTACTTGCATTATTGTTTGCGAATAGAAATGTAACTCACTGGGGTGTTCAGAATAGAACTTATAATACAAATGCAGCATAAATCCTGATAAAAGATAATATTTTCCTCTTTTTCGAATTGCACGTCTTGCTTGATGTAAACCTTTTGCTGGTGGAGACCCAGATATGTAGCACGTAATGATGTATAAGGGTAGGTAGAATAGGTAACCTTGAAGTCAGATGGTGTATAATTTCTTTATCTAACGTGGTGCATCTCGTACGTATTGTATGCGTGTTGTGGTCTGGGTTACGTGAGTCATAATATGCAGTCAAATTATGTATGCAGCATCCTGCCGTTGGTGACATGTTGAAATCCATAATTATAGTTATCATCTAGCATATAGATTCTGTTTTAACTAAGACGAGCCAATGAGGTAACACTGTATGAAAGTGCATGCAAAGTATTATAAATGGCTCTCTATGGACGTGCAATTTATGGAGTCGAAATGACTTTCAAGGTAACATTACAACTCAAGTAATGACTTAAGTCTTGCATCATTTTTTTTTCATTTTAGGATTTATTTGCTTGAATAGAGAGTGAGTTACGAAGTTTTTGTGCATCAGTGTGAACGATGAGTCAGCATTCGAAATTAACACTAGTCCGCTAGCCTGGGCCATTTCTCCCAATGCTAAAGGTATCCTAAGAACTAGTAGAAATTAATGTCTTTCGTTATTTGTATCACTATTCGGACTAGTAAGTTTTAAAGTGAAATGAAATAGATGTTATCATTGTTCTATATATAGCTCCTAAAGACCTAGATGTGAGCCAGGGATAGATGAAGTGCTAACATAATCAGTACCTCTGGGGTGCGAGGATGTACACTTGCAAGCCATTCATATAAAGTGAAATATTTTTTGTATGCATGATATGGATGGATTTCCCTTCTACATTTTCCATTAATTTGAGAGCAATTTATTATATAAATTTAGTTTTTGTTGAAATCAAAGCTTTTCAAATGTTATTCCATATGGTAGATATCATAAAACAGTAACATAGGTTAGGCATGTATGTTTGTGTGGTAACCCATGTACTGAAGGATGTATACTATGGCATGGACTAGCATCTTTATATTGATATGAATGGAGTGAAACAGTTGGTTTTTGTTCTACATGTTTAAGGTTGGCCAGTGATCATTAAGTGATGATTTTTTAGTGACGAGTTGTACTAAGTGGCTTGGTTTAAAAATCTAATGGACAAACATACAACAGAATGTCATTAGAACATACTGCAGTTCTGCATTCTGAGTTGTTTGTACGAATGAAATGTTTTGTAGTTGAAGAAAATGTATTCGAGCACAGGCATATTCGCGGTACATGTATATCTTTCAGTTTTGTCCGAAGATCTGTTTGTGTATCTCGACAAGGTGGCAGGTTGATGCTTTGTTTGCTCGACCATCCATCATGTCTATGTTGTAGGTAAACTAGGAAATGTGGGTGGCTATGAGAGTCCTAAGATATATATAGCTACGAGTGTCCTCAGATTTAGCGGCTATTTACTTTTCTATTGAGTAGGGGCAGGGCTAGCAGGTCATGGAATAAGTATAATTTAGCTTAAATAGCTTTGACATATAACCCACTTGAGTACAATGTTGTGATTCGATATCCTGTAATGTTATAGCTGTTGAATGCAAAGTGTTTGAATTGTATTTTGTTACAGGTAATGCTGTATTAGTATATATTAGTAAAGGCATACATTCCTATAATATCCAGCTTATCTGGATATAGCTAGATTTCATACTTGCTTCTGGATTTAGTCATGTTGATTAGTTGATAGAAATGCATTCATGTAATTGTAAGAAGATTAATATTTTTTAATGAGTTCATTTTAATTTATATTAATGAAAATGTTGTATTTGATTGATGGGATGGGAATGAAGTAGGCTGATCCATTCTTCGATGAACTAGTACAGGACTGGGCATCCTAATCCATTAAGAGACTAGTAGCGCTAGCTTTGCCTATAGCTAATACACTGCTAAGAGAGCGCTACCAGTCTCTTAGTAGATAAGAGAGCTTTGTGAAAGGATACCCTGAACAATAAAAGTTATGTCACTGCATTTATATAATAAATATAATATTCAAGTTTTTCTATCTCTCATGATGAATCACATTATACATGTATTGTATATTATTTAAAAAAAAATCACTTTCGAACTTGAAAGAACATTACTTTTATAAATGTTATGAGATTTCTGCATATTTATTTTTTGGTTATAAATTGTACATGGTGTTAGCGTAGCATGTAGTCCATGAGGTCTATGTTAATATGAACCTTGCGTGATTTATCTGATGTCAGCTTCCTGGCACATGTAACATCAACCTGTCAGTGGGGCGCAGGCAGGAGCTGGCGTTTGGGATATGTTGGAGTATACACATGTATACAGTACATGTATCATGCCCAAGATGAGGCAAATGCTTAACCCAATGAACTGGTCGAAAATCAAAAGGGTTAGTCATCTTACAATAGTTTAAATTTCCTTGTCTAGTACAATGAGACTAGGAATTTTCCCGGATTTCTTTCCTCGAGAAAGGAGTGCGTATTATACATGATAGCGTATTATACAAGGGAAAATATGGTAGTAGTAACTTAGTAGCAGCAGCAGCAGCAGCAGCAGTAGTAGCAGCAGTAGTAGTACCACCACCACCATAATGATGTACATACATCTACCAGAAGATCTTGTTACCAGGTTACTTCATATATCCAGTCATTAATATACTCGTAACCATAGTAACAACTGACCTCATTAACCTTAGCACGGATCGTGCATTTGTTCATGAATGTGGTACTGCAGGATGACATCCACGCCACTGACGTCAGCAAAGACACGTTAGTTAAAGCGCTGTATTGCGAGCGGCTGCCCTGTAAGTGTCCAGGTGGAGTGGCAGCTGACCACTCGGGCTGCCCAGCCCAGGATTAGTGGACTTTTCCTGACCACTCGTACTGATTAGCCGGCAAAGAGCATGTGTTTACAGTGCCACTCAACTCGAGTAGATAAATACCAGACCCTGCACATGTAGTCTGAACACGGGAAAGATCCGGCACAGAGAAGGTGCTTTGCATATCTTTATCAGCTGCATTTCATGCCTACCTGCTTGTCAAGTGTTTCTATCCACTGATCCTCTGCTGACAGATTATTTTATATGCTAATCCTCTCACTATGATCACCATGCATGCATGAGCGCATTCGTTGAAGCATTTCTTAAAGAGGCATTCCATATCTCGTTGAGTCACTCATTGACATTTTTTCTTCTGGTTTCCGGTTACAAGGGTTTATCTGTTGGAGGTATTCTTTCGTGATTTAGCGTGTGTCACGTTTAGTATGGTTTATTGCTTTTTTTTGTTTGTAGTCTCGTCCTCTTTTGAGATTGTTGTATAGCATGTGCTCTGAGCTGGGTCAGATAATGCTGTTAATTCTTGCTTATGGATTAATAAGTTCAGGATTACATGGAGTATCCGACCTTAGACTAGACAGGTACAGAACTAAAAGTTAAAAATGTTTCCTGTTATGTATTCAAGGCTCCAGATTTGATATTTTGAGTTACTTGCCCGCAGGGCTAGTCAGGACAAGTTACAAAGACACAAAAGGTGGTATATGTGTAAAAAAAAAAAAATAGGTTGCTTGCAAAGCAATTTTACTTCTCCCTATACATTGGGCTTATGTTAGTCTAGAGCCCTGATATTGTGGGGGCTTATGTTAGTCTAGAGCCCTGATATTGTGGGGGCTTATGTTAGTCTAGAGCCCTGATATTGTAGTCAATTTGGATATAGGTGATGGAATTAAAGATGTTGTACAGATTTAGTTCAGTGTAGACATATCTCACAATGCTTTACAGTTACTGGCCCTTTCTCATTACCTGAGCTCAATAGAGGGTAGATACAGGAATGTGGTTGTGTATTGTTAATGTATTTGATTTTCCAGCTTGTATTGCCACCCATAGGACAATTGGAGAATAACCCACGAGATGTGTCATTAAGGAAAATGTGTCCCAAGTGAAACTAATTTCAGCGCAAAAGTATAATTAATACATTATATATGGTGGTAGATCATACTCTATCCCTTAACTTGAAATCCACCAATTATGTTGAATAACACAGGTGTATCCAATCCTTTTCCATTGTGAATAAACTAAAGTACTAGAGTACAAATCAGAAGGATTGAGTTTGAATCCCCATTGCTGTATGCTAAGAAAATTATGCAAAACCATTACTTATTTATTTATTTATTTATTGATTGCCTCTGTTATCTTAAAGTGACTTTAAACCCCAAATCAACCAATCTTATCACTGATGAGAAAATAAGTGACTGATTCAAGGGCTATTAATCAAGTCAATTGTAGGATTCAATTGACGAGTTTCTGCAAGTACCACGATTAGCCGGACAAATAATGAATATCTTACAAATACTTAATCCAGTGTCAATGAAATAAACATTATCAGTTTCAAACGACTCGTTCATATGGACGTGACAGTGTTTTCCATTGCTCAGTGTTCCAGTTCTTTGTTACAAAGTTACAGGACTAAACTGATTCCGTGATGGCGTCAATGTTATCAAGACAACATCTGTGTGTACTCATTTGTTCATATTTTCCCAACATTTAGCTGGCTGACTGGTGTTATGACTGATCTGTCGGTTTAAATGACGCCCCAGATGTCCGTGAAATTGTGTTGCCGTTTTCCACTACCGGCCTGTGGTGCCATTACAAGCACGTGGCAGCATTCCTAATAAGGACATGGATGGTTATAAGGCCTATTTCACCACTGTCTGTATTCCTGTTAATCTGTGGTGAATGATGGACAAAATATAAATTAGTCGGATCAGATTATAAATGCTTTTGTCAATTATGGAATCTGATATACGGTTCTTGCATGCTGACTAAAGTTGGGATAATATGACAGGATATTTAAAGCTGTCGAAAATATGACACTGGATGCTATGTACTGTCAAAGATTTGACGTTAGCAATATTTTGTTGTTGTTAAATAACAGCCTCTAAGAGCATTGCATTGATGAAAGATATTTGAAATAAAAGCATGAATGGATCTGCATGTGAGAGTACCAGTTATCGATGAATCCTTTCTCAGAGACTTGTTCGTCCGCTTCCTCACCGATGCGGCACAGTCTCCTTGTTACATTACTTTAATACTGTTTGATCACTCTTAGCATGAGCAAATATTAACTTGGTGATTAATGGTTGTGTGTAATTAGCACCGGGCAGTGGTGAAACGAACACGTGCTGTCCAGCTTAATCAAGTCGGTGACCAGAGGAAATTAATGTCAAGTTGGAGATTGCCTGATATTGACATGCTCAAATTTATGGCTCTTGTACTTCACTTGTCATCAAATGCAGCTTTCAACATCTCCTTGGGTCTTCATGCTATTCTTGCAAGCTAAAAATTCAGTACTTGAAAGTGCTTTTTTCTCTCTTAAACAAAATGATGTTATGGAAAATATTTGTTAGTAAATATTATATTTGTTACATATTTATTATATCATACTGAAGATTAATAATGAAGAATGAATTAAAATGGTTTTCTATGATCTATTAGAGGAATTATCATAAAATTATTATGTTTATTTGTTTTTTTTCTGAAGTATGTTCTTCTTTGTGAAGTTGGCTTTTCTTCCATGCAGGGCGAGTCGTTATAACACACTGCATTTAAATTGGAATATTATGGAAATAGGCCGTTATTTTTATGGCTACTAACGCAATAACCCTTGTATATAGAACACAGTTGTCTTCCTTCCTTGAAAGACGAAAAATAAATTTCATTACATTGTGCTACGAAATGCAAGAGGAGATTAATTTCGTTACAATGTCCTAAGAAATGCCAGCAGGGCCAAGTCCAATTTGCAGACATTAATGCATTTAATACCCAGTCCATTGGATCCAGTTCTGTCCTGAAATGATGTCGCATTGTTCCATCAATATTTGAAAAAACCCCAAAACAATGGGTCCTGCCATCATCGTTAGCATTTGTTACGGGGAGTTCTGGACTTCCATTGTTCTAAAGTCGCTGTCCTCGTTACAGCTGCGTTAACAGCTGCGAGCCAACTCCTTTTCTGATTGGTGCGTTGCCATTGATTACCAGGAAGCACCAGCCACTGCATTAGCCAGTGATGAATGTCGTAATGGAATAGGAAGAGTTTGACTAACTGAGATAGCTCGGTGTCGTGTGACGTACCCCGAGAATTCTGGTATTGTTGTAGTGGCATGCAGTAGCAGAGGAATTGCCTTCAGAAATGTGCCTGTGAATTCTGGTGCTTGTGTTTGTGTGTGTTTCATTGCTCGTATTTGGATCAAAGGAGGACCATTGGGGATAATATGTGTGAGGTTTTTTATTTCCAAAATGTTCCAAGAGGAATCAATGTTGCCAGGTAAAATTAATAGAATTTTATTTTTTAAATATTGATCTAAGATTGTGGATTCAGATTCAGTACTTTATGGACATTCAGCTGATTTTATCATGTTCATAACATGTATTGGTTGGTATCATGTTACATATTTTTTTTGGTAGTTTAGTGTTCTTTATTTTTTATAACTTTACTAATCGATATGATGACATATGTGAGGTGTACATGCTCAAGATCTTCAATTATTGAATGTTCACCATCACATTGATATGTGAAGAAGAGAAAATTACAATTCTAATTTAAGCTGTCACTATGGTGCTAACTCCCTCTCACAAGAGAAGATATTTCTATGCTGCAGAACAATGTGGTCTGTTAAAGCGTGACAGTTTTCCATTAGATTGATGCTGCCTGAAAAAAACTGTCAAAGATTGGGTGGGAATGTTCTCATTGTATCCTGCTGCCAGACACGTACCAGGACAAAGAGTTAGGGCTGGCATGGAATAGGGCGAACATGGGTCTATTATTTACTGTTGCCTGGTGATTTCTTGTAATAATGTAGCCAGATATGATGTAAAATACGCCTACTGGTTCAGGATGTCCTTTCACGAACCTCTCCTATCCACTATTTCCCGCAGCGACGTTAAACTCCATATTCACTCACTCACTCACTCACTCCTATCCACTAATAAACCATAGCACTAGCTTTGCAGATATTGTAGCTAATACACTGCAAAGAGAACACTATGATCTCTTAGTGGATAATAGAGCTTTGTGAAAGGGTACCCTGGCTGGTGGGGGTTGCCTAAGTTGGACTCGCAATCCATTGACTGGGGTTTGAACCCCAGTCTCATGCACATATGTAGTTGCAAGTTATACTTGTTAAATGATGACGACATGGTCAATGATTAAGACAAATGTTACCTGACGTGTTAACTTAAGCATGTTTTATTTGTTCCAGTTGATGGAATTTGTCATTATTGATCGCTCTTGACATGTATTTCCCTTTCATTTGCAGGTGTAGCAAGCTAGTTCTGTAGATAACGATACCAGCAAGCCACAAGGTGAAGGGTACAAGGGGAAACTACTCTCAAGATGTTGTTCTTAAGGGCATTAACTTGCTCCTTAATACTCGCAGCGCTGGATACTGCCTACTCACTGAGTAAGTATATATATCTGTGTTCGAAATTCAAACATAGGCCCAATGTTAATGGAGGTAAAATCTACAATTTTCAGGGGCTCACACCAATACCTTTAACATTGCAGATTTTCAAATGACCCTCAGGAACCCCTCTATTTCGATCACTGTTAATATCATCATGATAAGAAAATACATCATATTATTATTATTGATATTATTATTATTATTAATTATTATTATTATTATTATTGTTATTAGTTTGTGCATAGTGCCAAGATCCAAGAGTGCTCAAGGGGGCTGGCTGTATATATATATATATATGTTCCCTAAAGAGGATTTATTTAAGTTTTGTTTGGAAGCTTCCTAGTACATTGATCTTTATCATTTAACTAGAGAGTCTGGTCCAAATGGTGGAGCTGGTTACACAGAAGGCTCTATATCACCATGTGATCGTGTGCGAGTGTCTTGTTTAACGCTTGCTACATCACCAGCTGATTGCTTAGCCAGTCTTAGCTCAGTTAGCTAAACGCTGTGGTAATGGCTCCATTTACTATCATTATGATACCTATTCATTGTTTTCAGACGAGCCTCCAAAGATTGAGAACCCCACTCAACCAATGACGAGATACAAGATAGACGGCGACAAGGTTGTGTTGGAGTGCAATGCAGTGGGTACACCCACCCCTAAGTAAGTCAACACAGTCTCTGCTGTAGTATCTGTTTGTTTCTGTTAGTCATTGTATAATTTCTGTTACGGTCACTGTTACAGTCTCTGTTATGGTCACTGTTACAATCTCTGTTACGGTCACTGTTACAATATCTGTTACGGTCACTGGTACAATCTCTGTTACAGTCACTGTTACAATCTCTGTTACGGTCACTGTTACAGTCTCTATTACGGTATCTGTTACAGTCTGTTAAATCTTTTTTGCAGTGTCTGTACAATCTCTAGCTTTTACGATCTGTTACAATCTCTGTTACAATCTCTGTTACGGTTTCTGTTATGGTCTCTGCTAGTAGTCATGGTAGTGTTACAATTTCTGTTGTGCTCTCTGATGGTAGTGTTACAATAGCGGTTTCTGTTACGGTTTCTGTTATGGTCTCTGTTATGGTCACTGTTAATAGTGTTACATTCTCTGTTACGGTTTCTGTTACGTCTCTGACACTTAGTAATGTTACATTCTCTGTTACGGTTTCTGTTACGTCTCTGACACTTAGTAATGTTACAGTCTATGTTACGGTTACTGTTATCGTCTCTGTTAGTAGTCATGGTAGTGTTACAATATCTGTTGAGCTTTCTGTTACATCTCTGTTATGATCACTGTTAGTAGTGTTACATTCTCTGTTACGGTTACTGTTATCGTCTGTTAGTAATCGTGATGTTAGTGAAAGATTCTAGAAAGCGACTATAAACCCCATTACAAAAAAAAAGAAGAAAAGAAGTAATATTAGTCTTATCTTATTGTTTCTGTTATGGTCTGTTATGATCTCTGCTGAGTTATGTTCTCTTATTGTTTCTGTTAGTAGTGTTGCGGTCTATGGTACAGTTTCTGTTAGTAGTGTTGCGGTCTATGGTACAGTTTCTGTTAGTAGTGTTGCGGTCTATGGTACAGTTTCTGTTAG
>JAUTBQ010175035.1:0-11424 GCA_032361185.1 Lepetodrilus ovalis
GACCCTCAAGTTTACAAAACTGCTGGCCCGAAGTTAAACTCACTGGCCTCGGGCCTCCGGACCAGCGGTAATTTCGACACTGGTGTCCATTATTATTTCAATCAGCAAAATAAATTTGGTCATGTTGCAAAATGCTTAGGTTTAGAAGCTGTACATTCTTGTTACTTTTTCAAATTGTAAAATTAGGGTCTAACATTCAAATTTGTTGCTGTACAGGTCATCACGCCCAAGCGTAGAACGCCCCGATGGATCAGCAGTTCTATCCCAGAGGGCAAGTGGACCAGTGATCTGGCTCAGTTCTCCTCTGCCGACTACCACGTGAACAACCTGGTGAGCCCTGTACTGTTCCACGAGGCCCTGCAGCATGTGCCCAGCAACGCCATAGTGATCGAGATCGCCCCACACTGCCTGCTGCAGTCCATTCTGAAGAGAACACTAGCAACAACATGCACCATGGTCGGACTCATGAAGAGGGGTTGTCCCGACAATGTCGACTTCTTCTATTCGTCTGTTGGAAAGTAAGATTTTAACATGTTAGCAATAGATTAGAATATAAAAAATATATAAATATAAGTAATATAAATATAAGTATAAATATTATAAATATATAAATATCCCCTTGAGATTAACCCATGTTCACCCTGAATACCTCCCCACTTTCAGATGTTATGCCGCAGGGCTGAAGCTAAACCCACTGGGTCTGTTCCCTGCAGTCAAGTACCCCGTGGCCTCGGGCACCCCAATGATCTCGCCGCTGGTACAGTGGGACCACTCCCAGTCGTGGGACGTCCCCAAGGCAGAAGACTTCAGCAGTGGAGGCTCAGGCCGGAACACGGAGTGCGTGTACGAGATAGACGCGTCGGAAGAGTCGCGGGACCACTATCTCGTTGGCCATTCAATTGATGGCAGAGTTCTCTACCCTGCCACAGGCTATCTGGTCCTTGCCTGGAAGACATTGGCCAAACTGAAGGGGCAGTTCTACGAAAACATGCCGGTGGTGTTTGAAAATATCAACATTCATCATGCTACTATCCTGCCCAAGACTGGTGAGAAATTACCTGGTTGATTTTTATGTTTGTAATAATTGATATGGCTATGACAGTAAGGTTTTGAGCATGGCATGTTTTTGTCAACACTTTGAGTACCACTACGCTGACTTGAGTTACGCGCAAGTGACATAATTGACAAGTAAGTGGGAATCGAATTATGTGCATTGCCCAAAATAAGCAGTTACAAAGGCCAATTAATAATAGGATTACGTCGAGTAATTAGCAATGAATAGAGCAAGTGGCCTCGCATACCGCGAGGAGGCTTCCTATTGTCAGCTGATTATCAATGTTGACGAGATTAGGTGTGAAGAAACCACTAGGGATTCATCGATAGGAAATACAATGGGAAATACGTTCTCATGCTAAAAACATCACACTTTGATAAATAAACAGTGAAATAGCACAGAATTAGATTGCCTAAGTATACCGTGCATAATAATTATTTCCAGGCATATTCATTGCCTAGTTTACGGTGCGTAATAATGATGTCCAGGTATATGCATTTCATCTACGAGTTTGGTTAATAAACCCACGGAAATCCGGTTTAATAGAAGTGGGTCATGTGTACAATAATGTGCAAGGCTGTAAACCCACATTCAACCAGGTCTACCACTCTTGTATTATCTTCTCACCAGGCACTGTGAAACTGGATGTGAGCGTAATGCCGGCTACCGGAGACTTCGAGATCTGTGAGGGTGGCACTTTGACTGTCAGCGGCCGTGTGTTTGAGATGCAGGAGATGGACTCCATCCGACCATACTTGTCAGATGCCGAGACGACCAGTGACGACAAATCTGAGGAGTGTCTGCCGCTGTGTCGAGCAGACATCTATAAGGAACTGAGGTTGAGAGGCTACGATTATGGGCCCACTTTCCAGGGAATACACAAGACAACGAATAAAGGTCATTTTATGGTCATAAACAAAATAATTTGTGACTTGGATTTAGATCATTTTAACACTCCCTGCTGGATTATTTACGAAAATAGCTCTTTAGGTTATATCTGGTTGCCTCCAGCATAGAGGGTTAAAGATGATACTTTTAGGGTCTTTATTTGATTTTAAATATTAATTTGATCATGAGCCCATCAGCTGATATCACGTCCTACTGTTCTTAAAATTATAGAATCATTTCGATTGCTCGATCAAAATTATTGCACAGAACCCGTCAATTTGGGCGTTTCTGTATGAATCTGGGTATTTCTGTATGAAATGGTACAACTAAGGTAACCTTGTTTCCAACCTTAGCCATGGACTACACTGTTGCTATTAATGGCATTTCTTTTTGCAAAAAGGCTAGGTTTTGAGTACACCACTTAAATGACTTCCGGCGGCTAGATCATTCTATTTGACAAGCTGCCTGGCAAATTTCTGTGGTATCTTGTGACTGGCGCATCTCGGATAAAAAACATTCTACTGAGTAGACGGAGCCAGGTTTTGCCGGGTTGCTTTATTTGCGCTTGCGCCATCATGGGACATATGCCGTTAACTCAAAGCAGCTAGCCACTTTCTCCAAATCGAGCAGGCCTTGCCTCTTGGTAAGTGTTGTAGGATGTTGTGATGTATTTCAGGCGAGAGTGGTGAGCTGCTGTGGAAGGACAACTGGGTGTCGTTCCTGGACACCATGCTACAGGTACAAGTCCTAGGTCTGCCTGGCTCGGGCCTCAGACTGCCCACTAGGATCAAGTCTGTCCGGATAAACCCCAGCATACACACAGAGTACATTCAGCCTGCTACTGACGAGACTGAAGGTAGTTAATCAAAATGATCGACGAAAATCATATTTAAAATCTGTAAAGTATGCATAAAAAATGACAATAGACATTAGTGCATATATTTTAGTGAGTGAAGAAAACATTTTGTGATTTCTTTTTTAATTTTTATTTTTTTTAAATTGTATTTTACATTGAGAAAATGACACTCCTTGTAAATGAATTTATTTTAGTGATGGAAGATAAAAAAAAATTCAGCTGTGTGTGGAAATTCCCAGTATTCTTGTAAATGAATTGTTTTTGTTTTCAGCTACAGTTGCTGTTCGTGTCGAACGCTGCTTGGACACGTGCATAGCAGGAGGCGTAGAAATCCATGGCCTGCACGCCACCATAGCACCCCGGCGTGCCCTGCAACACTCTCCCACTTTAGAAGAGTATACATTCATACCATACCATCAAGACTGCATCACCTCAAGCCTTCAATACTCCATAGACTGTCTGACCTATGCCAACCAATCCCTGTCAAATCTGCTAAAATCCGACGGTGCCAAACACATCCCTAACTTGTTGCTCTTGACCATGCCAGAGCCAAGTTCTCCTCTCGAGGAAGAAAAGGTTTTGGAATACTCAAAGCAAGGTAATTGTGGTCTGATGAAGATCATGTACAAGATCTTTTCCACGCCTCTTTCGGAGAGTTTTGCGGAAAACGCTGCGAACATTGTGAAGGCGTCGCAGGCGGAGCTGGCGTCTGACGCCTTGTTGGGAAGTCTGTCGGACGCTGCTGTTCTGAAGCCATGTGTCGACGTTATGCTGGAGAACTGCCTTAAGAGCAAGCTTTGCATGCTGGAGATGTGCTCACCTGCTGGTGGTATGTACAACGACATCCACAGCTTCCTCGCCACGCAGCCGCTGTTGAACGTAGACTACAATGTCTCCAGTCCGCCTCCAGAAGCCGCAGACGAACTCGATAAACTTGGAATCAAAACTGTCCAGTGGAACTTGAATGGCTCGTCTCCAACGAGCCGACTACCTGATTTAGTAATCCTGAAGAACATCCTTCACAGCCAAGAGAACATCTCGACTGCCCTGAACAACATCATCAACGCCTTGGGACCCGACGGGTTTCTGTTGGTCACCGAAGCCACGAGAAACTTTCACTTGCATCTGGTGATGAATGGCTTCACGATGTGTGAGCCCATGACTGACACCAGGACTACCGGGTGTTATCTGGACAGCCAAGCCTGGAAGAAACTGTTCGAGCAGCACGACCTGAAGATCGTGTGTCACAAGTCAGACGGTGTGCTGTACGACACGTTTCTGCTGCGGCGCTCGAACAAGGTCATGGACAATCAGACTGTGATATGTGTAGACGATCTGAACTGCAGCTGGGTGGACACCGTGAAGATGGCTCTCGTGGACTGCCAGTCACAAGCTGCTGGAGAAAACGTCTGGCTACACAGTAAGAACAACACCAGCGGTATTGTGGGAATGTGCAATTGTCTACGCCATGAGCCGGGTGGGGAACGGCTGAGGTAACTATCTAGATTTGTATTTGGACCTATTTGTAAAGTTTTGTATACTCAATAGAATTATTTAAGGACCAGCTTATTTTGTTGTGAAGCATTTACCAAATTTCAGAACTCAGCTTGAGGAATATCGTGGCATTATATTTCCATTTCCTCAGACGTTAGGAAATGCTTTGTTATTAAAATGAAACATTAATATTCTTGAAATGGTACTTTGGAACTTGATATCATTTAATGTTTACTGGACATGCTTTACATTATTGCTGTATTATGTGCTTCCATTTTACAGATGTGTTATGTCAAAGGAAGAAGTAAATCCTGACAGCCCGCTGTTCAAAGACTTGGTACAGCAAGATCTGGTGATGAACATTCAACAAGAATCAAAATGGGGATCCTTCCGGCATATACCATTACCATCAGGTCTGGTTTCACTGCTAATCCTTAGGTCTAGTTCTTTCTTGAAGTAGCTATTGTCTGCTATGGATAGTAACTTGGGTTATAATGTATGTTCATTTAGCGTGTTTATTAACTGCAGTCGGCTGCAATCTGTCCGTTCTCAATTCAACGACGTGTTCAAGTTTCAGGTCAACATGTGTTTACGTTTGGGAATTGTTCACAACAAATACTAAATAAAATACAACTTGTTATTTTGTCACTACATGCTAAATTCATACATTCCAATACCATCATGTATTCAAACAAGGTTGTCATTGACTATTATATTTTATATTAGAGTTCGTCGCAAATGGGTGAAAGATTCCCGCAGCGACGTTAAACTCCATAATTTATATTTGAGTGTAGAAACATCACGCCAAAGAGTGACTAGCTCGTTGTTTACAAAATATGGCAGAATATTTCCCGCTGTCTCGACTGAAAAAGTTGGATTACATCTGTGAGCAAACTAAACTTCCCTTGTACATACATTTTAATGACGCATTTCATTAGGCAATTATCTATCGACCAGTGAATTTTTATCATCATCCGTGTCCATTATCCAGCGGTTAATACTAACATTTTGGAGCACTAGTCCTGATAATGATAACATATGGTAAAAACCCAATAAATCCTAAATTTCTACTAGTCCTTGGGATACCTTTAGCATTGGGCATTTTGGCTTTGGCTACAGGACTAGTGTTAGTATTAACCCCTGCGGTACTGGTAACAGAGATATGTTACAGAGATACTAGTGGTAATGTCATGTTACAACGGGGATACTAGTAGTAACATGTTACAGAGGTAATGTCAGTGGTAACATCATGTTACATAGGTAATATCAGTGGTAATGTTATGTTACAGTGGTAACGTCATGTTACAGAGGTAATGTCATGTTACAGAGGTGCAGCAGAAGGACCTGACGCGCGAGGCGCAGGAGAGGAAGGTGAAGGACCTGGAGGAGGCGCGGGAGAAACAGGAGAAGGAGCAGGAGGAGAGGCGCAAAACCAGTCTGTCACGGATAGGTGAGCACAAACCCAGTCTGGCATGTTACAGGCAGTGTGTGGTACCATTCCCACTACCAAATGCTATTCCTTCAATTATTATTTATTATATAAAAATGGGTAAGAAATTGCAGCTATAGGCTGGTGCCCTGTTTTTGATCCAATATTTCCCTTTACTCCAGTACTCTGTTACTGAAACTATGAAACTACGGATAGACATTGGCATTGAAGGACGTGCCTTTAGGATGTATTCTATTGAATATTTGATTTTGTTTCAGAACAAGCAACTGCTGCAGTTGAAGAACATGCAAAAGAGGTGAGGAACATTTTACAGTCATTGTGTGACGCACACATCTCGTTGTTATCACATTTATAGTAGTGTTGTCACATAAACAGTGCCAGATGTCACCTGTTAACATAACCCAATGCTGTTCATCCAACACAGAATAGGTACCCAGTATGATGATGTGGCCATGTGAATGATAACCTTCTAGCTCTTCGAATGGTAGTTTGAGTTGCATGATCCCAGGGAGTTGAGAAAGAAAATGAGTATGCACTGATCAATGGACCGGGATAATATTGCGATATGCATACACTTTCGAGCATTGCTTTGGCACAATATGAATGTGCTAATTATAATTTAGTTCAAACAGTAAAACTTTCACTTATGTCGCCGAGTAACCAGGAAAAACACTAATTTCGATGGCATTGATTTTCAGAAGACGAAGATGCGGACGGAGAATTTGAACAAATCTCAGAGTCGGTCCAACGCCTCGCTCGTCTCCACCACCTCCGAGGATCTCCTGCCCTTCGACGTGTCGGGAGACGATGAGATCCGCAAGTCGTTCTCAAGTTCTGACATTAACCTGAACGACAAGTTCCTGGACAGTGGCGTCCACGACACTCAGTCTCTGAACGAGGTGGACGGACTAACGGTCAGAATCAGTCCGGACAAGGTCCTCAACCTGCCGTCTCTCACCGACGCTCAGATCAGATCTATCACAGGTGGGTCAATCAGATCAGTCAGATGAGGTAGGTGAGTCAGATGGGTCAGGTCAGTCAGATGGGTCAGGTCAGGTCAGTCAGTCAGATGGGTCATGTCAGTCAGGTTAGGTCAGTCAGATGGGTCAGGTCAGGTCAGGTCAGTCAGATGGGTCAGGTCAGGTCAAGGTCAGGTCAGGTCAGAGCTATCACTGTCACTCAGACAGAACTATATCTTTTCCATGTTTTCTGGCGAGGGAGAATTATACAATTGCCTCAGAAAGTAAGGGTATTTCTTGTTCAGAGTATTTGTGTTCAAGTGTCTATAGATGCTTATTGCAACATCAGCATGTCTATACAAAGTTCAGTATCAGCACTCTTCATGCACATCCTTGTTACACACCCTACTCCCACATTCATCGCAAATGGGTGAAAGATTCCTGCAGCGACGTTAAACTCCATAATTACTCTCACCCTACTCCCACAGTAACACATCCTTGCCAACAATAACATATCCTTGTTACAGCCCATCACAATAAGGCATTGGTGTTGAAGACTGTATTCTGGTGATGTGTTTGTAGATCCCACGCCTGACAGCGAGGCGAGACGTTCTCTGATCGCCAGCGCCAAGATGAAGGTGGAGGGTCTGTCTCTCGAAGGGAAGCGACTGGTCAGCGAGAAGGAATGGCGTCTCATTCAGGAGGAGGTAACTCTATCTGACTTGTCTTACCTCTCTGAAGTATTGCAGAATCACCAAGCAACACCAGCTTGATGGGAATTATTCAGAGAGATAAGTCTTGTCACATTTTGTATTTTTTACCTTTTGAACTCGGGACTTTTGGCTCCTAAGTCCAAACATTCTACCACTGTGCTACCACCCACCGCCCCACCTGTCACGTTGCCGTGCTGTGTTGTCAGGTGAAGTCTGCCCGGGAGAAGCTGGGTCGGCCGTGCGACATGTGCACCAACTACGAGACGCAGCTGCAGACGGTGCAGGAGGACGTGAAGGCCGGCAAGACGGAGGCCTCCAGGCTAGAGAGGACGCTGACCAGCGAGCGCCAGGCCGTCCGCAACCAGGCCAAATACCAGACGGAGCTCGAGGACGCCCTCAAGGAGTCGGCGGAGGAGGCCGAGAAACAGGTCAGGGGTCAAGGTCATAAGGGTCATGTCATAAAGGTCATCTTTATAAAGGTCATGTCATAAGGGTCAGGGTAAAAAAGGTCAAGGCCAGCAGAGGTCAAGGCCAGTTTAGTTTGTGCATGTTCCTAAATGTAATACCAGTGATTTTTCTAACTGCCGGTATACGATTGGATGAAACTATCTGCCCGTCGACATTAATAATGCTTCCTGAAATATCCAATGCAATATCCTCAGAAGGGTTTGTGAATGTTTGAATGTTTCTGTTTCCAGATCTCAAGTTTAACAAATCGCTTGCAGGACTGCGAGAAATACCTGAAGGACTGCAAACAGCAGTTTGTGCAATCTCAACTCCAGCTGCAGGATCAGCTGGTAGGCAAATAGTATCTGTGTAGGAATAGGAATAGTTGTAGGAATATGGTATTTTGAACTTCTTGCTGATTGTAGATTAGAATTACTTTCTGCAGAAGTTGACTTTCTGTTGTCATGACAGGATGCAATGGCTACATTCTTATATTATCATTCTTAATTCACAGATTTACTGTAATATTACAGCTTTACTTTAATATTATTCACAGATTTACTGTAATAGTGTTGACACTATGAGTCTTCCATGCCGAGTCTTCCATGCCGACTTTAGATATGTGTCAACGGTAGTAATGACTGACTGTTATTAGAATTGTGTGGTAACACCACCCCATTAATGAGATATTCTGTCAATGTTTTGTCTGTCTTCTGTCCACAGAAATCTTTGACAGACTCCAGAGAGGAGGTGCAGAAGGAGGTGAGGGCTAGCTGTGATAGTCATGAGGGTTAGCTGTGATAGTCATGATGAGGTCTACCTGTAATAGTCATGAGGGCTAGCTATGATAGTCAGCTGTGATAGTCATGAGGGTTAGCTGTGATAAGTCATGAGGGCTAGCTATGATAGTCAGCTGTGATAGTCATGAGGGCTAGCTATGATAGTCATGAGGGCTAGCTATGATAGTCATGAGGGTTAGCTGTAGTAAACATCAGAATTATATCAGTACAAATATGTTTAATGTAGACATTAAGTTACACATGTCACACATTGTATACGTGTTTATATATGTGTTCTACAGATTAAGCAGCTTCAGGAAGAGAACGACAGTCTGGTGGGGAAACACTCCAAGACGGCCCAACAGCTCCAGAACGAGGACATTAACCTGCCTAACACCCTGGAGGTACGGCCGCGCTTCCCAGATAGACGCATCTTTGTGTTCATCTGGTATTCCCTGCTTATTGTATATACCAGTCTAATATAATACAGTCACATGCTTTGTAAAGTAGTGTACAGAAAGAAAAAAAAACACAAATATGTTTCTTGTCCTCACTGAAGTCTTGCTTGTCCTCATTGAAGTCTTGCTTGTCCTCACCAACATCTTGCTTGTCCTCATTGAAGTCATGCTTGTCCTCACCAACATATTGCTTGTCCTCATTGAAGTCTTTCTTGTCCTCACTAACATCTTGCTTGTCCTCATCGAAGTCTTGCTTGTCCTCACCA
Source organism: Lepetodrilus ovalis (assembly GCA_032361185.1). Lineage (NCBI taxonomy): Eukaryota > Metazoa > Mollusca > Gastropoda > Lepetellida > Lepetodrilidae > Lepetodrilus > Lepetodrilus ovalis. Next base: position 9,365 of record JAUTBQ010175035.1, read on the forward strand.
ACATCTTGCTTGTCCTCACTGAAGTCATGCTTGTCCTCACCAACATCTTGCTTGTCCTCATTGAAGTCTTTCTTGTCCTCACCAACATCTTGCTTGTCCTCACCAACATCTTGCTTGTCCTCATTGAAGTCTTTCTTGTCCTCACCAACATCTTGCTTGTCCTCATTGAAGTCATGCTTGTCCTCACTGAAGGCTTTCTTGTCCTCACCGACATCTCGCTTGTTTGCAGGACATGCAGCTGCTACTGCTGAAGTACCGCGAGGAGATCATCGCGGCCAAGGTGGCGAAGGAGCAGATCGAGGAGACACTGCACAGTCAGATGATGTTCCTCAAGTCGCAGGTGGTGTCGGAGCAGCAGGAGAAGAACACTATCGAGGAGACGCTGACACAGGAGATGAACGGCCTGCAGGAGAAGCTGGGTATGTCACGTTGTCACGGTAACTGTACAGCGTGTGTCTCTGTTCTACAGCGTGCTGTGAGAGTGTCCACTCGGATCACAAATGTCTGTATTCTACAGCTTGTTGTTTGAGTGTCCACAGATCTCTAATGCATGTCTCTGTCCCACGGTGTGCTGTGAGAGAGTCCACTCAGGCACCAAGATAACGAAACATTTCTGAGTACAATTTCATGCTCAACTCAAAGTTTTGTTCACAAATTCTCATATACAATCTGAGCTTGAGCATGAAAGCGTACTCAGGTTTCGTTATCTCTATAATGTGTGTCTGTTCCACAGCATGCAGTGAGAGTGTCCACTCATGTCTCTAATATGTCTCTGTGTTTCACAGCATGCTGTGAGTGTCCACTCATGTCTCTAATGTGTCTCTGTGTTTCACAGCATGCAGTGAGAGTGTCCACTCATGTCTCTAAAATGTCTCTGTTCCACAGCGTGCAGTGAGAGTGTCCACTCATGTCTCTAATATGTCTCTCTGTTCCACAGCGTGCTGTGAGAGTGTCCAGTCGGAGCTGGAGAGAGAGTCGTGTGTCCGAGCGGAACTAGACACAAAGCTCCGCGAGACGGAACAGTCACTGAAGAGTGTCCAGGCCAAGTCCAGACAACTCATACACGCACTGCAGCAACGAGTAGAGGAACACGAAAACTCAAAGGTAACACATAGCTGGGTTCCCTAGCGAATAGCTGGCCCTATTAATACATGTATCGCTGAAATGTTTTAAACTATAGGAATATCTACAGCTCAAATTTACAATTACATTAGTGCTGAATCTTGTACTGTACACTTCAGTGTTGAGGTTAGGGTAACACTAACTCTAACACTGACTGTAACACTGACTGTAACACTGACTGTAACACTGACTGTAACACTGACTGTAACATTGACTGTAACACTGTAACGCTGACTGTAACACTGACTGTAACGCTGACTGTAACACTGACTGTAACACTGACTGTAACGCTAACTGTAACTGACTAACATTGACTGTAACGCTGACTATAATGCTGACTGTAACACTGACTGTAACGCTGACTGTAACACTGACTGTAATGCTGACTGTAACTGACTGTAACACTGTAACTGACTGTAACACTGTAACACTGACTAACCCTGACTGTAACGCTGACTGTAACACTGACTAACACTAACACTGACTGTAACACTGACTTGTAACACTGACTGTAACACTGACTGTAACGCTGACTGTAACAGACTGTAACACTGGCTGTAATGCTGACTGTAACGCTGACTGTAACGCTGCAGGTAAAGCTGGAGGAGGAGCTCCACTACTTGAAGAGTAAGATCCAGTCTCTACAGGTGGACCTGGACAACAGCGAGGCCGTGCAGCGAGACTTCGTCAAACTCTCCCAGTCACTGCAGGTGGGTTCTCAGTCACTGCATGTGGGTTCTCAGTCACTATCAGTGGGTTCTCAGTCACTGCAGGTGGGTTCTCAGTCACTATTAGTGGGTTCTCAGTCACTGCATGTGGGTTCTCAGTCACTATCAGTGGGTTCTCAGTAGGGGTGTAACAATAAGTCGATAAGTCGACCTATTGCGATAGTGTGTCCCGATAGCAATCTATCGATAGCAATCTTAACAATCGATAAC
>JAUTBQ010175046.1:0-11424 GCA_032361185.1 Lepetodrilus ovalis
GAGAGAGAGAGAGAGAGAGAGAGAGAGAGAGAGAGAGAGAGAGAGAGACAGAGAGAGATTTAATAGAGGCAGTTATAAAGTCAGATAAACACTACTATACAATGGCAAGAATTACTACACACATACCTTCCTGTATGTCGATCCCCTCACTAGCCAGAAGCTCGCGAAGTCTGGCCACCTCTTCCTTCAGTTCTCGGATCAACCGAGCATTCGGATCTTCGTTGACAACAGCCTTGCACAGGATTTGTTTGGCTCTATCAGCATATCTGCAGACAAAAACAAACTTGAGCATCTCAAATCCCTGTCATTGAGCTCCTTACATGAGTAATAATTTAGGAAAAAAGTCTTGCCAAAACACAATAACTGCATGTGTTAACATAATTGATCTTTATCAGTTAAGTAATATCATAAATATAAAATATCACCGAAGACGAGCGAAAAATCTCAAATTAACTTTACATGAAGTTTCTAATTTTGGAGCAATTCCTCATTAGAAGTGGAATACATAACACTATGCAGAAGTGACAAATAATATAGGATGCAGTATACAATGAAGTAGTTAAAAATAAAATGTTAAAACCATTAATCTTGACATTTTCTTTTCAATTTTGATTAAAAACAAAACAAATATAGATATCGTTAACAGTTCACTTCGCTCACCACTGTTATTCTACATGCCAACTCAATTACCATTGCTATTTATATATTTACTGCGGGATTAACCTTTGATTGTGTTAGCCATGTTCTAGTGTTACGTATCAAGACACAATTCTGTATGTCTACCACACCAACGTGTCAATCAATGTGAAACATAAAACACTACATGACAGGAAATCTATAGCAAGTCTCGCTTCCAGAATTAAACACTTAGTGGGTGTACAGTGTCCGAGAGCAATGCGATATTGATCGATGACCATGATGACAGCAGCTATGGATGAGAGTAAAGAAATCAATTTCTGTCTTGGAAAGGGAGATTGGTGAATTCTCCAAACCATGACCATCTGCAGTTTAGTTTATTGTATTAATTTGGGTTTAGAGCTGCTTTCAAGATTCTTTCACTTATTTCACAGCTGGCCAGTTTGGAGAAGGAGGAAATCTGTAACATCCATGGCCCTGAACGTTGCAGTAAACCTGTGAACACTGGCTGGTACTGACAGACCAAGGATAACTGTATTGCCATGGTAGAGACTGCACATCCTGTCATGATCGCGTCAGAAAGGATACTTTTGTGAATATTGATCCTGAGCTCCAGAAGGGGTTTGAATGCGTGGCCTTTGGCTCCAAAGTCCAAAATTTCTACTATTGAATTTCCACCCAGCCCTTCAGTAACCTATACGTACCATAATAATTATTATAGAGATAGATTCTATAGTGCCATACCTTAAAGTACTCAGAGTTTCATCGTAGTTGATGTCAGCAGGACTGAGAGCTGCTATCATCGCAGTTTTGGAGTTTCCACCTGAAAATTAATTTTTAAAAATCATTTAATACAAGGATGTAAATACCTTTACTGTTATCTTAAAGGTGAGTGAATATGGAGTTTAACATTGCTGCGGGTTATTATCTTAAAGAATACGGCGGTCAACGTTTTGACATTTCCCACTTCACAAATGTCAAAAAGACATATCATTGAATGATGTCCATGCTTGTAGGTTTTATAGACTTCATGGAATGCTAGAGACAAGAAAATAATTGAATGAGTGTATGAGTTATTTAATAGTTTTACGGAAAAGTGAGAATCTTTCATCCACACGCAATGATGAAAATCATTGAAAGATTTTAATCGTTTTGTCAGACACAATTCAACATAAACAAGGAAAGGTAATAGACCCTGCATTGTGACATCAGCTCATCTGGAGCCCTTGAGGCCATGTAAGATTTTTGAATTAGTGATTTTTGTCACAGCAGAAATATTTTGCCCATTCGCAACGCCGAGTGAGCTAAAATAACACAAACCAGACAATATGGCAATCAACAGGAATCAGACGTAAATGGAATTGAACGTACCCAGGTTCTCTCGAAGCAGCCAGGTTAGAACAGAATCTCTGTATGGCACAAAGTCATTCTTCTTCTTTTTCTTGTTCGCCTGTCAGCATACAATCATATGTAGTCACCAACAGGAAGAAATGGTTATTCAATAGCCTCTGAGATGGAATAATTATAACAGGAAATGTTCAAATCAAATCGTAGAGAATAATCTGCTTTGAGTGCCAGACCTGTTCAAATTAATGGTGAAATGGTGGATGTTGTTCTTTGTATGAAAGATAAAATAAATTACTCATTTTGAACCACATTTTGGTCAAGAAGATAATGTGTGACATTCAAAATTATGTTTCTGTTAATAATTGTGATGTTTTTTCTGAATAATTAACTATACAATTTACAAAATTAATAATGGCAAGTATAGTATCAAGAAAAATGTCGTTATCAGTAGATAGCATTACATTACAGGAGATACTGCAATATTACTTTTCTTTGTAAATTGTTGCTCTGAAATTGATATATTATTAACAGGAATTCACTGTGTTCAAGGTCTATGATATTGAAACTATGAAATTTCAACCTTCTATATAATTGAAATGAAGAAGAATTCATAAAGAGACTTTATTGGTATGAAGCATGAACATGCAATTCTAACTTTCAACTATATTTGCATGGTTCAACATACAGAATGATTCTAACATAGTGTGCCTTGTCTCAGCTAAACAAAAATAAAATATGTTGCAGCAAACTCCAAATACACAGAGAAATGAAAATCATACGTAAAAAGAAGCAGTTTGATCTAATTGACATTTGCATTAATTAATCGCAGAAGTCATATAATCATATGCATTGTAGAAATCAAATCATGCAATGTGGTTAACCCTCTCCCTACTGGAATAATCAAAAACACTAACGTGAATGATAACTCCAACTGATAGAGGGTTAATTCACACTATCTTGCCTCCAAGTTAAATTGTCTGATTAGATTGGTTCAAGTGATCTTGATAATATCCTGTGTATCTTGCTTGAGCAACTGAGAGGGGAAACAAATTTCCACGAAGGCGTATGAAAATAAATCTATATAACCCACCTGATGCCCATGCACTATTATGTATAGGAAATTCTTTTTATTGTATTAAAGTCGCCTCACATCCACCCACTGCCCCCTCACCCACTCACAACCCGAACCACTACCACTTGACACCCCATTTCCTGTAATTGTATGTTTAGTTATCATTATCAATGTTTACAATAAATTACTTCTAGGAAGCATTTTCAATACATGTATTAATTCTTTCATAATATCCGATTGAAAAAGTCAAATGTATGTCGGCAAGATAAATTTGTTATAGCGGTATCACTCGGAGTATATGTATTTTTATGCGTCCCGTGTATGGGGACATGTTGAAAAACACATATACCCCTCGTGATACCGCTACAAGTCATATAATCAAGCTGATAAAAAAGAAAAGGACATGAAGAAATGAAGCAGCATTTACAAAGACAACATCCAGTCACCACTTACAGCTCCTGCGCTCTGTAAAGTTTGAGGGAAGTATATCATTTTAAACTGTTCTTGTAATGTTCATAACGGTCAATGACAGAAATTAATAAGGGTCAGCAAATTCCCTAAAACCAATGCCACACTCCAACACTGTGTAACCGAGGAGCGGGCTAATCCTGGGACACCAAATTTAGCCGGGTGTGATATAAGATGTTCATACTGTTGTTGGCCAGAGGGGTAGAGCGTTAGACTCACAATCGAGCAACTCAGGTTCAAATCCCAGGATTGGCACAATTCTCAGTTACACCTGCTAGATATTTATAGAATTACATATTAAATAAGTTGTATTCATTACTATAGGAGCTGTATAATATTTATAATATTTGGTGTCAATATTTTTGGTTTCATAGAATTTTAAACATCATTTTGTCATTTGGGCAATGAAGCAAATTTACATGCATTTTGATAATATCAAAGTGAAGTGGTTTAGAGTAGGCTGTCCAATCAAATAATAACATTTCATATTCCATAGAATTTTAAACATTACTTGTCCGTGAAATGCAATGGAGTGAATTTACAGGCATTTCAGACATACCAAAGTGATGTGATAGCAACTGATATTCCAAAGAATTTTTAAACATTATCTTGTCATGTTAGCAATGCCAAAGGAGCAAAGTTATGGGGATTTGGGGGATGACAGGAAGGGGATAGGAGCAACAGTGTCATACTGACCATTTCTGCCAGAGCCGAGATGACTTTCCCCAGCGTTGTGAGGGACTTGTTGATGTTGGCACCTTCCTTCAGACGTGTTCCCTTGGCGCCGGTCGAGTCGGCCCTCTCACTGCCAGCCAAGTCCACCAGCGATATCTTGCTCACCTAAACCCCGGGTATACAGTGTCAGTTAATATTTTCCTACATAATGTTAAACAATTCCATTATTGGTTAATATAATGTTTTCTTAATTTATCTCATAGATATAGTCAGAAATACCCAATCTAAAAGAAAGCAGTTTTGCTTATTGATCAGGTTTTGTTTCTCAAAGCTATCGTATCTACTACAAGACAAGAAGAACTCTCATAGCGATCTCTAATACATGGTACTCGTGCACTTACAAGATCGCTATGGTCTATTACGGTAGTGGATAAGAGAGTTTCGAGTAATGATAGCTTGTACATGTTTCAAATATTGTTAATATGTCTTGTGAGATGGATGAGCAATGAATGTGTATGAGAGATGGAAATGTTATTTACATTTTCAATACGATTATTCAACTTGGATCAACCTCATATATCGATGAAGATACAAACACTTAACCAATTCAAAATGGCTGACCATACTGTATGTGGAGATATATTTAGTAAAAAGGAAAAGAGAGAAACCACACCTTTTCGCCAATCATGTTTGTGGTGGAGTCGTATCGCCTCTGAGAGAAGATGATGGTAAACACAGCGTGTGATCGACTGCTCGTCTCGTTCATGTTGGTAGCAGCAACAGTTCTAAAGGAATAACAATGAAATTTTTTACTCCTCAGGGAGTTGAGAAAGAAACAAAATTAGAGAACCTTGATCCATTGACCGAGGTAATAATGTAGCGCTTTGAACACACTATAGAGCTCAGCACTGACGCTATATACATGTACACATTATTATTATTATTACATGTATTATTATTATTATTATTATTATTATTATTACTATTAATATTATTATCATATTGAAAGTTCTCAGGAGCTCTTGCCAGCTACAGTTTCATATAAAAGTCACAAAAATGGCATACATTCTCAACTTGGACAAAGTTAATAAAGGTTTCATTTCAAACGCATTTGAACAACATACGCAAGCCATGTCACGACCATGCATTATGTTGTTTTAATTAACCATTATTAGTATTACTAAACTGATGATCTGTGGATCCATGAATTACACTTCCTCTCAGGCAAACCCTTGACCAAACAAATTGCTAGAATTTCCCTATACATGTTACAATACTTTGTAGAGTAACATTAATATTGGATGCCATAATCCAGTTTGTTAATACCCTCTCATGATGCATATTATTTGTCTAGTTAGTTATCTTGTTAATTTTCATGAGAATATATGTTATTTAAATCATATAAATACCTTGCTTTGTTTCCCTCGTCGATGAGGTTGTTGATGTCATCGAATGACTGGACCGCCAACTTAGACAGGTCTTCTACATACGGGCCCAGTAGAGGGTGTTCTCGGACTCGGAGCGAGTGCTTGTGGCTGGGGTTGAGTAGATCTCGCACTCGCTCACAGTATATCTCCATATAGCTCACCTGGAACAATTACGTCAATTAAATTAGTAAACTCAGAAAATTGTCCTCTTTCTGTTGATAACTTACATCTATAGACAGTTAATAACAATAATAATAACAATTATAATAACAATAAAAATAATAATAATGAGGTTAATAATAATACAGTGCCCCCTCGATATAACACGGCCCGATGCACCACGGATTTGGATATAACGTGGTCAGACGTGGATCCTATTGTTATCTTCGTTATTTCCCTGTAATATCGTATAAGGCGGGTACTATAACGTGGGGTGTATGTCATGGACCCAAACTTTAGAGTTATATCGAGGGGACACTGTAATAATAATAATAATAATAATAATAATAATACTGATGATGATAATAATAATAATAATACTGATGATAATAATAATAATAATAATAATAATAATAATAATAATAATAATGATGATGATAATAATAATAACAATAATAATAATAATACCGACGATAATAATAATAATAATAACAATAATAATAATAATACAGTGTCCCCTCGAGAGACCGCAGATGTTTGGATCCATGACATGCCCCCCACGTTATCATACCCGCATTATGCAGTACTAGCCAGTATCCATGAATATAATACATGAATACATGTACAACTAGCAATCAATAACATAATGCAATAATACGTAATAATAATAATGTGAATATTTATATTGTGCCAAATCCATATTCAAAAGCATGCTCATAGTGCAACATCATGTCATGATGACAAAATATGCTTTGGCAGTCATTATTCATAATCTTTATTGATAATAGGTTAATGTAATATCATAATTGATTAAGAGCATAGCACTGTATAAATCTTGGGACCGACTAATTCCAATGTCTATCCGGTCACCGTCTATCCAACCTTTGGATTTCATGCTCAAGCTCAACTTTTATGGAGATTTATCATTTTATGAACAAAATCTCGAGTTGATCATGAGTTAGTACTAAAATGTTTGTAAAATCTTGGGGCCCGATATTCTGATACATTTCTTCTGAAAATAACATAAATACACTCATCTGAGTTCTTAAAAGAAATATTTCAATTAGATCCATATGTAAATATGTTGTTTTTGTTGCTTTTCTTTTAACATAAAATAAACAATTTCATATTTTGATTATATATTCGGCAACTATTAGTCTATTGGTTGTGTCAACTTCCAAATAATCCATTTTCATCAAATCATTCTTGCTTAGGTTGACATTTAAAGAACTCGCATTTCGTCTTCTAAAGATCACATTTTAATTGACAATCACTAAAGGTCAACGCAAATACTTCCAACATTGTCAACTGACAGAGGATATCTCAACAAGCTGTACCTATCAAGCTAACAAAGACCCAGAACTGTTCAATACCCAAGATCTGATGTGGCAGGCAATATTATTGATTTTTCTTTCTCCCTCCATTCTCTCCCCAAAGAGTGACCTAGCCACGGAATGTGACGAGTCCAAATAGCTTCCATTGCATTCCATTACGGCGGAACAGATCCTGCTGGAGAGCGCCTAAACTAACAAGCAGTGGAGACTGACGCAAATCGTAATACCAGTGACGAACGAAGAGGACAATTTGGTTCGTGTCTGTGGCAACGCCGTTTCTTCACTTAATGGAATTGATTGACAGAAATATAGACCGGTCGAAAAATCTTATTACGCAGCGTCAGAGAAAGCTTAGGGAGAAGAATATTGCATCGTGCCGTATAGAACGCAGATAATCGAGTCAGTGGAAGAGAGTTTAACCAGGTGGTAACCAGAGAAAGATATTGACCAATGTATTCAATGCCGACATTTGATTTTAATCAAAGACCCATGTTCCTGGCCTAATAAGATCTTGATCACGTACCACACGTACAACAAATTCTGTCAGTTAATCATCTGAGAGCTTCGTGGATGTTCCATTACCCTACTTGGAATAACTAAGACCAGTCGAGTTGGTACCATCTATTTCTGTAGTGCATGCCATTTATATCTATTTCTGTTGTGTAATCAAATTCTGACTCAAATAACATAGATATATGTGGCCAATTTTAAAGTTATAACTTTGAACTGCTGGAGGATAATTCTTTAAAATTAAAAATAATAATAATAATAAATATATAAATGTTGATAATGGATAACTATACTCATACAGATGAAAAGTATTGACTGATTTAACCCTCTCCCTGCTGGAGGCAACTGGATAAAGAGCTGTGTTTGTGCACAATCCATCAGGGAGAGGGTTTAAGGTGAAAATGCATCGAATGATTTAAAATAAATGATTTAATATTTAATTAGTTAAAGATACAATTGTATTACCGGTATGTAGAACAAATAACACAATCTTGACCCCTTGAATTATTTATCACTATATTGCTACGCTATATATACTCTGACCTTAGAGACATTAGCAATCTAACGTTGCATGAACTGATGAATAGTTTATACTGCTTCGTGACCATTACTCATGGCCGACTCATTCTTGTACCATGTGTACACAACATAGCAAAAGACTACCAGCAAGGGATACAAACAAATGCTATTGACGAAGTCAGTGTAATAAAAGCAATGAACTGAGTAACTTACATGTAACCGTGATAATTAGCAACAGAGGTGATCAATATGCCATTAAACTCAAACCGAGGGACTAGATTCGGCTACGATATTATAAAAATCATGTGCAGCACTTGGGATTTATACTGGTTTATTATATATAGTGTCCCCTCGATATAAGGCTGTTCGATACAGAGCGGATTCAGATATATGCTGGGTCAGATGTGGAACCCATTTTATTTATTTTTTATGTACCTGCACTATTATATAAGGCAGGGGGTATGTCATGGACCCCAAATTCAGCGTTATATCAAGGGGACACTGTATTATATCTGCAGTGTTGTCATTGTTAACCTATGCAGATTTACTTCAAATCAAATTGTCATGACCAGCAATCCAAATTAATACTAGCTCACTTAGCCCGGGCCATTTCTCTAAATGCTAGTAGAAATTCATGTCTTTTGTTATTTGTATCACTATTCAGGCTAGTAAGGTTGTTTTTTTAAATAAGTTTTGATTGCTGCATGACTGAATTTTAGTATTTCAGCATGCTCCTTTACCAACATCGGTAGATGTTATCTGCAGAACGATTCAATGAAGACCTATCTGGTAGTGCAATGAGGGACAAATCATGTCTTCGTATGTAAATAATATATAGAGAGGGAATAATGGTAAAAATTGCGACATTTCACAAGGCAGCTAAAGGTGGTCCTACATAAGACAGATGGCCAAGCACAAGAGAGAAGCAGCTGAATATGGCTCATTATAAAAGAATAGCCAAAGTCGACCCAGCACAGGTGAACAGTTAAAGATGACCCAGTAAAACAGAACAGATGACCCAGCACAAAATGACAGATGGCCCATCACAAGAAAATATCAAGAGATCACTGAGTTTACTAGGTTATGTAAGAGAGTATCTAAAGATGACACAGAAAAAAAAGGGCATCCAAAGGTAATCCAGCCCAAGAGAGCACCCAAAGGTAATCCAACACAAGAGCATATAATGGTAACCCAGCACCAGAGAGCATTCTTAGTTATGTTAATTTATTTTTTTTGGTCACGGGGTTTAGAGTCGCTTTCTAGAATCTTTAACTAATATCACGACTTGTCAGTTTAGGGCACGAGGAAACCTGCAACATCCATAGTGCTGAGGTTGCTGAATGTTGCAGACCAAATATGATATCTGTAGTGCCACTCTCCAGACAGTGTATCCTATCAATATCGCGTCAGAAAATTACTTCCGCAAATCATTGAAGCCGGGCTCCCCCGGGGCAGGATTTGAACTCAGGACCTTTGGCTCTGAAGTCCAACATTCCACAACTGTGCTACCACCTGTCCCCAGAGAGCATTTAGAGATGACCCAGCACAAGAGCAGTTGAAGAGGTCATAGGACAAGAGAATAGATGACCCACCACATGAGTGAGCAGTAGAAAATCACCCAGAACAAGAGGGCATCTAAAATGAACCAGCACAACAATTGTAATGGGGTTTAGAGTCACTTTCTAGAATCTTTCACTAACATCACAACATCTGTAGCGCTGAATGTTGCAGTAAACCTGCGAGCACCGGCTCTGGTACAGACCAAGGATGATATCTGTATTGCCACTCTACAGACAGTGCATCCTATCAATATCGCGTCAGAAATGTAACTTCCGCGAACACTGATGCTGACTCCCAGGATGGGATTGAACTCGGGTCTTTGGCTCCTAAGTCCAAACGTTCTACCACTGTGCTACCAGCTGTATACATGGTGTATATAGAAGAAGGAACTAAGTAAACAATATTACTGATTTCATTGTCGATCTCAACTGTAGTGTTGTTAGCATCCACTATTAACTTGTACTCCGGATCTGCCTCCACAGGTCCAGAAACTGAAAATAAAACCCTTACAATGAGCACAGTATTTACATTAGTTTGCACACACCATTTTTCATAGTTACTTATCAATATACATGATATACGTATTAATGCATTAAAGCATCAGGTACTAAACATGAATATGGCTCAGAGGCTACAAAACATATTAATTATGATTTCATCTGTTTTCGCCCAAAATCAAAGTTATATTCACAAAAATTAAGTTGAGGATGAAATCTTACTCGACAAATTTTGTAACCTTTGAGCCTGATCTATTATAGAAACTGACCGCTGTCACGTCTTGACATCGAGGAATATTTCTTGATATCGGTCATGATTCTAGCCAGTTCTTTGCTGTCGCGTAACTTGGCCACGCCCGCTACTCGTGTGGACTTGACCTCGGGCTCTACGACAACGTCCTCGATGAGGTCCATGTCCTCAGCAGCGTCCGCATCCTGTGCGCCATGGTCCTCTGTACCCTCCTCCAAGTCCGCCAGCAACTCGTCAGCTAACGACATGGTCAACTAGTAGACACGTCTTCACACGTCTCGTCAGGCGATCACCTACAAACCACACGTTATACATGAATGTGCCAGTAATTACTATCACACAATCCAGCTCACTTGACCAATATGTATATAAACAATGAAGTGACTGCCCTGAAAATGAGGGGATTAATCACTGTATGTGGTGTAGTATCACTATCAAGTATCATCAATTCTTTAGGATTGAATAACATGAAGTTTATGTTATAGTCTCTATGAATGAAATATTTAATGATTGATATTTAATAGTTAAGTTTCTCGTCAGAATCTGCAGATTCAGCTGCCAGAAAATGGTAATAATAGAATATCCTTATACATAGTGAATAGTAGAGCTGCAACGATTCACTCACGTATTCGGTGCACCGATCGGCGAATCGTATTCGTTATTCGCCACCCACATATTCGAATAAAATATTATATTCGCGTTTTTTTTATTATTATTTTTTTTATTGTCGCAAATGGGTGAAAGATTCCCGCAGCAACGTTAAACTCCATAATCACTCACTTTTCTTTATTCATATATCTGGGTAATATAACAGTGTTTTATCCATTTCCCCTGTTTTGGTCGGTCTAAACTTAGGCAAGTATCCGTTGAACTTGATAACAACCGGCAGCGTATACATCCATTTCCATTTGCATATGCCGTAAACCATTTGTTTACGACTGCCAATCTGTCAACTCTAGTGATGATACAT
>JAUTBQ010175057.1:0-11424 GCA_032361185.1 Lepetodrilus ovalis
TATGAGTGCCTAGGGTTTTTAGAGATGCCCATAACATTTCGAGTTAAATTATTATCACATTAGGACGATAGTAGCTCCAAGAATAAAGAAACTTGCAGGAGTAGGATATGAAATATAGAAAAATCTCATTTATATCTAAAAGTTTACTATTGTTGGCATGTAGTTTTTCACTCTCACATGCTTTAAAAGTAAATATTACCAAAGACTTACCATTTGTTGATGTAGATGTAAATGGAGAAAATATCCGAATTCAAAGGATTCAAGATACAAATCATAAACTAAAAAATAGTTATATAAAAACATCTCGACCAACTCCACCATTTAACATACAACCCTTTGCACCTATAAAAGGTGTTAGCACAGTAACTGAACTTGATGTTATAGACTTCATAAAAAATGAAGTAAGCGAAAATGAAGGTTTGTTAGTTGATGCTCGCATGCCAAAATGGTACCAAAACGGAACGATTCCTGGAGCTTTAAATATACCATTTTCGATTCTTTATGGTGGAAAAGAAAACCAATACATAGAACAAATATTTGAGATCTGTGGCGTAGAGCTAGATGAAGGAAAGTTTGACTTTAGTGATGCACAAACTCTTTTGATATTTGACAATGGCCCTTGGTGTCAACAAGGAGTAACAGCTATGAAAGAGTTAATAAAACTTGGTTATCCAAAAGATAAAATCCTCTATTACAGAGGTGGCATGCAGTTTTGGCAAATTCTCGGACTTACCGTCATGACACCAAAAAGCTAGGAGATAAGATGCAAAAAAAATTATTAACTATTATCCTTATCACATTTTTACCATTGGTCTCTTTTGCTTTGACTACTAAACAGTTGGCAGTTAGTATCAACTTAGCAGGAAAACAAAGAATGCTATCACAAAAGATGACAAAAGAGGCACTTTTAGTAAAAGCAGGAATTGGCAAAAAAGAGAATTTAAAAAAACTAAAAAACAGTCGTGATCTTTTTGATAAAACACTTAAAGGTCTCCAACATGGTGATAAGAGTTTAAAATTAAAAAAGTGTAAAAACTCTGCTGTACAAGATCAGTTAGCAACTGTACAAAAGATATGGAAATCATTTGATAAAGATATACAAAAAGTACTATCAAACAAGGCTAACAAAGCCACATATAAAAAGTTACAATCTCAAAACATGACTCTTCTAAAAGAGATGAACAAAGGTGTTATTCTCTATGTCAAGCAGAGCAAAAAAGGAACTTCAACAAGGGCCCAAGCTGTAAATCTATGTGGAAAAGAGAGAATGCTTACACAAAAGATAGCTAAAGATTTGATGTTTATCTCAAATAAAATAGATGTTAAAAACAATAGCAAAGATTTAAAACAAACAGCAAAACTATTTGAGAAAATCTTAAAAGGTCTTCAACATGGAAATAAATCTCTCGGTCTTGAGGGAACAAAACTACCAAAGATACAAAAACAGTTAAAAGTTGGAGAAAAGCTTTTCAAAAAGATAAAACCATCATTTAAAAAGAGTATCAAAAACAAAAAAACAGCTCAAAAAACGATAGCAAAACTAGACACTCTTTTAGTAGAGATGAACAAAGCTGTTACACTGTTTGAAAAGTCTATAAAAAAAGAGAAACAAGCTTTAAAGCTCTCTTCCATAGTTGGCAGTTACATGAAAAACAAAAATGTTCAAAACCACATCATAAATCTTTCGGGAAAACAGAGAATGCTAACTCAAAAGATGACCAAACTAGCACTTTTGGTATCGCTTGGAATCGAAAAAGAGAAAAACAAAAAGAAACTTAACAAGTCAACAAAACAGTATGACATAACTTTAGAAGCGTTGCTTTTAACACTAGGTGAAAACAAAGACAAACATAGAACCAAACTTGTAAAAGCATCTGAACTTTATGACAAAACTTTAAATGGTTTTTTAAACGGAGATCAAAAACTAGGTCTTCCTGCAACTAAAAACAAAAAGATTATAGCTCTTATCAAGAAGATACAAAAAGAGTGGAAGGCATTTGAAAAAAACATTCAAACTATAAGCACAACTAAGAAAAAAGATAAAAAAGCTTTAAAATATGTCATAAGCAAAAATGAGACGCTTTTAAAAATGTCTCATCAACTTGTACAAGATTTTAAAAACTCTCAAGGAAAACAGACATTTTTAGAAAAAGCAAGATTAAATATTGTCGATATAGCTGGCAGACAAAGAATGCTAACTCAAAAGATGACAAAAGAGAAGTTACTTATCTTACTAAAAATGGATAGCAAAGAAAATAGTAAAAAACTTAAAAAAACTATACAACTCTTTGATGACTCTTTAAAAGCTCTTAGATTTGGAGATAAAGGTTTAAACATAGTCAAACCAAGCAACAAAAAGATCAAGACACAACTTAAAAAAGTTGCAACACTTTGGAAAGAGTTAAAACCTCTATATCTAAAAGAGAAACTTACTCATGTAGAGTTAGCAAAGTTAGTAAAAGAAAATCCAAAATTATTAGCAAAGATGCACAAAGCAGTAACGCTTAGTGCTGATGTTATAGATTATTAAAAAGGAAAAGAGATGAGGGGATTTAAAATATCTATTTTAGCAATAGCTGCGTTATCAACAGCTCTTCATGCTAATGAAAATGTTGTAGTAAAGATTACTGAAGATATTCCATATCTGACTGTAACACACATGGGTCAAAAGGTTAAAGTTGCTCGTATTCAAGATACGGACAATATATTGACAGACGATTATACAAAAACATCACGAGAGTGTCCTCCGTTTTGTATTCATCCTACAAAGACTGATGAAGATGTAAAAACTATAGCCGAAGTAGAAATGGCAGAGTTTTTAAAAACAAAGGTTGAAACTAAAAAAGGCAAACTTATAGATGCAAGGTTAAAGAGTTGGTATGAGTTAGAAACGATTCCATCAGCTGTTAATATACCATATACAGTCATACAATCAGCAGATAAAAAAACTGCCCAAAAGATTTTTAAAATCCTTGGCATGAAAGTTGAAAAAGATGGTAAATGGAACTTTGATAACGCACAAGAGTTAGCAATATTTGACAATGGTGTATGGTGTGAACAATCAGACTACCTAATATCTGGACTACTTAAAAATGGATATCCAGCAAATAAAATACTCTATTATAGAAGTGGCTTTCAAGGGTGGAAACTTTTAGGATTGACCACCATAGTACAAAAAGAAAATAAGAAATAAAGGAAACAATTATGCGAAATAAGAAAAATACAAATATAGAAAACGATTTTATAGAGTACGACTTTAGCGATAACATTCGTGAAGAAGAAGTTAAAAGCAAGGGCGGATTAGGCTCTATTATACAGTTTTTAATCATCTTGATACTCATTGGTGTTCTTGCTGTTGGAGGAGTGTTTGGTTACAAATATCTTCAAAAAGATGTACAAAAAGCAGATGCAACTAATCCAGCTGATACTCCAACAGATAAAATCGAAGCTGCTATACAAAAAGTAGTTCCAAAACAATCTACCCAAACAGAAAATGGGCAAAAGATGTATACTCAAGAGCAGATGAAAGCGATCGTTCAAATGATGATGGGGCAAGTAGGCAATAAAACTGAAGTTAAAGACAACACTAAAGAAACAAAACAAGACGATCAATTGCTAAACTCTTTAGCAGACATAGAAGTTGACCAAATGGACGACATAGTAACAAATAGCTCAAACAAAGCAAATGTTACTCAAAAGATCACTAAAAACAGTAATGACAAGATCGATAGATACAACAAAGTTATCGTTAAAAAGAGTGATGATCTCGATGATATATCTAGCCAACTAAATAGTGCTATTGAAAATTTAGATCAAAAAGATTCTAAAAGCTCAACATATACAAAATCGATTTCTAATGAGATATCTACTAGAAAAGATGAGATGAGAGTTATCGTTGTAAAAGAAGGAGATTCTCTATCAAGAATCGCAAGAAGAGCTTACGGATCAGTTGATGCTTATGACATCATCATAGAAGCAAACCCAGACCTTATAAAAAATCCAAATCGAATCTTTGTAGGTCAAAGACTTAGAGTCCCATCAATAACAAATTAAAAAGGAAAAAATTATGCAAGAGATAGAAACTAAAAAATATAGATTGGTAACAAGAAGTAACCTAGACGGAATCATTTCTGCCGCACTTCTTAAAAAGATCGATAAAATCGATGAAATAGTGTTTGTACACCCTAAAGATGTTCAAGATGGAAAAATTGAAATCAATTCAGATGATATTGTGACAAACTTACCTTTTGTAGATAGTGCTTACATGGCATTTGACCATAAACTTGAACATGATAAGAATACAAAACTAAATCCCAATCATGCGATCTTTACAGATGCTAAATCAGTTTCAGAGATAATATATGAGTATTATGAATTATCAGATAGTTTAGGTGAAAAAGTTTTACCACTAATCGAAGCTGCAAATAAATCAAAATCAGCTGATTACACAAAAGAGGAGATCCAAAAAGCAAAAGGTTGGAACTTCTTAAGCTTTATAACAGACCCAAGAACGGGGCTTGGAAGGTTTAGAAAGTTTAGAATCTCAAACTATGAACTTATGAAAAAACTTACTGATCTATGCATGACACATACGATTGATGAGATATTAGAATCACAAGATGTTAAAGATCGTGTTGATCTATATAACAAACATCAACAAGATTTTATAGATCAGCTAAAAAGATGTGTAAAAGTTGAAGGTGATGTTGCTGTTATAGACTTAAGAGATGAAGAGATCATATATCCAGGAAATCGTTTCATGGTGTATGTTATGTACCCTGAAGCATCAGCATCTATACATGTACTAAATGGAAACAACAAAGAAAACATCGTTTTTGCACTTGGAAAATCTATACTCAACAAAACAAATGAAAAAAACATCAATAGTATCGTTAGAAAGTACAATGGTGGTGGACATAGTGATGCAGGAACTTGCCAAGTATCACACAAAGATGCAAATAAAGTAAAACTTGAATTAGTAAATCATTTAAAAACATTAGTATGTGAGGAAGTATAATGAAAGGCAAAGTATTAATAACAATAAGCGATATGAACGGTTCAAAACAATATACACCATTTCAACTATTTAAACATTTTGCAGTATGGATTTTTGTAGCCTTACTCGTAATACTGGCTATAGATTTAGCAATCTTTAAAATGCTTGCTATGAGTGATAATGACCTAGGAAATCTATCACAAACTAACAAAAATAAAATGGAAATCGTAAGTAAGAACTGAAATGAAAAATAAATTTATGATAACAATAAGCGATGTACATGGTTCCAGACAGTACACCCTACACCAATTAGTACGGCGTTTGGCACTATGGGTTATTATCGCTATTGTTGTTTTATTTGCCATAGGTCTGATAATCATAAAAGCATTGTCAGTCAAAGTTGATGATCTTGATAAGTTGACATTGGACTTAACAAACACTCAAGAAGTTCTAAAAAAAGAAAATGAAAAACTTGAAGGCATAAAATCTGGTCTTTTATATGAGAGAAAGCTACTTCAACAAAATATTTCAGACAAAACAAACGCTTTACACTCTATGGACGATAAACTATCAGAGATTGAAAAGATAATCGGACTCGAACCTGATATAAATGATGCTTTTGACGACAGAGCAGAAGCGGCAAGGCAAAAAAGTTGGAACAAGATAAAATCAGCAAAACTATCCATAGAAGAGTTATCTTTACTAAATAAAAGCGTACCGACAGGATACCCAATAAAAAACTATAAAAGAATATCAGATGGTTTCGGTTATAGAACACATCCGATAAGCCACAAAAAAGTATTTCACTTCGGTATAGATTTTTCAGCAAAAAGCAACACTCCTATTTACGCAACTGCCGATGGTGTAATCGCATATGCTAGAAAAAATGGTGGTTATGGAAAGTTTTTACTAATATATCACCCATTTGGATTTAGTACTGCATACGGGCATTTGAACAAATATGCAGTTAAAGAGGGAACTTATGTCTATAAAGGTGACCTTGTTGGATATGTTGGCAATACTGGACGAAGCACAGGTTCTCATCTGCATTATGAAGTTCGCTATTTACAAAAGTGGCTAAACCCAAAATCACTCTTAAACTGGTCAGAAAAAAACTATCTCTCTATCATGAAAAAAGAGAGATTGGTAAAATGGGACAACTTACTAAAACAACTACATACAAGGTATGCTTTAAACAACACTATCTCTTTGAAAAAGAAGTAACTTTTTTACTTATATTTTTTATGATAGAATTAAGCCTTATTTATACATAAGGCTTAATATGAAACTTAAAAATTATATACTGATACTTTTACTCTCCGTATCTTCCTCCCTAAATGCAGCTGAAGTTCGCTTTGGCAAAGGTACATTTAGTTGGGATATGGGCATAAAAGGTTTTATGGACGCTTCATTTGATCTTGACATAAACACACTATCTATAACAGAGACTCATGCAAACATAATAGATACAAAATTATACTACTTTTACAATGCAGACCTTTATAGAAGTAGTTTTGTAGATAAGATGACAACACTCATGTCATACCCTATGACTCACAAGTTTCCAATCGTAGGCTCTATGAACGATGCTATTGACAAATACACACCCATACCTGTTCCAAGCACTTATAAAGTAAGAGGCTTTGACTTAAATCTTGGAGTTGGTTATGATCTTTATAGAGAGAAAAACAATTACCTTGGTATAGGAATCAATACTGGACTCTCTATGCCTGTGATGGATATGAAAAATCTTAAAAAAACAGCAGAATTTACATATAAAATATTGGAAAAGACAAAAACAGATATAAAAACTTATAAACTAGGTCCCACACTTCAAGGAGGGTTTGAACTCTCTAAAAATATCTGGGGATATGGAACTTTTGGATTTGGTTTTCAAAAAGGAAGTATAGACAACGAGTGGATAAAATCAAGCATGGATATTGATGGAAGCTATAGCTTGATAGATTTTGGAATAAATCTCATACCACTTACCCAATATCCAAAACTACAACTCTCTTTAGGATATAGCAAGAAAAATTGGAGTGTAGATGATGTAAAAGTAAACATGTTCAATGTCTTTGAAGTTCCAAGTTTACACATCTTGAGCCATAGCTTTTCAAGTAGCTCTCTATATCTAGGTTTTGGCTATAATTTTTAAAAGTTTTCATGTATAATGTCCATATAAAAGGACATCTATGCAAAGAAAGAAGATATATAACCCAAACTCCACAGAAAGCGTAAACGATAGAAAGATTTTTGGAGGAGATCCAACAGGTCTTTTTGAACTAAACAATATAAAATATCAATGGGCATATAACCTTTGGGATATGATGTTAAACAACACTTGGTTCCCAAAAGAGGTTGACTTGACAGGTGATGTTAGAGATTATAAACAACTTACAGATGCTGAAAAAAGAGCATATGATAAAGCACTTTCTCAACTAATCTTTATGGACTCTTTGCAAACAAATAACCTTATAGACAATGTAAATCCTTACATAACTTCACCAGAAATAAACTTGATTCTAGTTCGTCAAGCATTTGAAGAAGCTCTTCACTCACAAAGTTATGCTGTTATGGTAGATAGCATCTCTCAAAACTCTAGCGAGATATATGACATGTGGCGACAAGATGATAAACTAAAATTTAAAAATGACAATATCGCAAAGGTGTACGAAAGCCTTGCAGGAAATCCTACTGAACAAGACATAGTAAAAGCTATGTTTGCAAACCAAATCTTAGAGGGAATCTATTTTTACAGCGGTTTTACATTTTTCTATACATTAGCCAGAAGTGGGAAGATGCTAGGCTCTGCACAGATGATAAGATTTATACAAAGAGATGAAGTAACACACCTTTTAATCTTTCAAAACATGATAAATGCTACAAGAAAAGAGCGACCAGAACTATTTACACCAGAGCTTATAGAAGAAGTTTATGAGATGTTTGACAAAGCAGTTGAGCTAGAAATCGCTTGGGGACAACATATAACAGAGGGACAGATTTTAGGTCTTACAAATGACATAATAGATGATTACATCAAATACCTTGCAGATAAAAGACTTACTGCTGTTGGACTAGAAAAAAGATATAACAAAGAACACCCTATCAAATGGGTCGATAACTTTTCAAGTTTTAACGATCAAAAAACAAACTTTTTTGAAGGAAATGTTACAAACTACTCTAAAGGAAGTTTAAACTTTGACGACTTCTAAAAACCTAGTATCTCTTCAATTTCCCTTTTTTGAAGATAAGTATGAAGAGAACTTAGAAAAACTAATAACACTCATCAAAAAAGCTCCCAAAAATAGTGTTGTAGTTGCCCCAGAACTCTGCTTAACAAACTTTAGCTTTGACAAGATGCAAGAAGCTGCCGAGTTTGGTGAAGTTGCCATGAAAAAGATTTTAGAACTATCGTATGATAGAATCATCTCATTTACTTTGACTGAAAAAGTCGATGGAAAGTTTTATAATAGTCCCAAAATCTTACATGGTGGCAAAGTAATACACTCCCAGCCAAAAGCAAAACTTTTCAAGTTTGGAGATGAAGATAAATTTTTCCAAGCAGGAAGTGAAGAAAATATTAAAATAGTTGAAATAGACGGCTTGAGATATGCTATTTTAATCTGCTTTGAGATAAGATTTATAAAATTTTGGCAACAACTCCAAGGAGCTGATATTATCTTGATACCTGCCCTTTGGGGAAAGCTTAGAAAAGATCAATTTGAAGCTATAACAAGATCTATGGCTATCGTAAACCAAGCATTTGTTATAGCAAGTGATAGTGCAAACTCTGATATGGCTTCAAGCTCTGGTATCATTACACCTTTTGGTGAAGAGTTTAGAGATGATAGTAGTCAATTTATTGCCTTAAATGCTGATTTAAAAGAGATAAAAAAGATGCGAAGATATATGGATATAGGACTTTCATGATACAAAAACACATTCAAAACAATAGTTTACATTTACACAAATGTGAACAACTCGCACTTGAAATAAACCGTAAATTTCCATTATCTGATGATGTCTTACAAGCAATTTCAAAAACTCAAAGAGAGATTTTTGTTCCACGAGGTTTTAAACACCATGCATACAAACTAGATGCTCTTCCACTCTCTGCAAACCAATGGATAAGCTCTCCTATGACCGTTGCAAAGATGAGTGAAGCTTTGACAGCTCGTGGTGCTGATAGTGTCTTAGAGATAGGTTGTGGAAGTGGCTACCAAGCAGCAGTTTTAAGTAAAATGTTTCGCCGTGTATTTACGATTGAGAGAATCGAACCTCTCTTAAATGAAGCAAAACAAAGATTTAAAGAGTTAAATATAACAAACATACACACAAGATTTGATGACGGAAATCGAGGCTGGAAATCTTACGCACCTTATGATAGGATTCTATTTTCAGCATCAGCTTCAGAAGCTCCTATGCACCTTTTTGACCAACTTAAAGATGGAGGTATACTTGTAGCTCCAATCGAAGAAAATGGAAAACAAGTTATAACAAGATTTATCAAAAATGGCATGAAGATAAAAGTAGAAAGATTAGAAGAGTGCCTATTTGTACCTATCAAAGATGGGATTCAAAGGTAGTTTAGTCTTTTTTTGTAAAAAGCCCTATTATCGATCTTGGTATCCATAAAAGCAGATATATCCCTAAACCAAAAACCAATGGGTGAATGATACCAGGAACTCCAAAAGCTCCACCATGAGGCAAGCCAAGAAGATGCTCAATAGGATGATCTAGCCATTGTTTATTGTGCCAAGCCAATGCCACTATCAAAATAATAGTAAAATAAACTGATAATTCTCTCTTCATGTATAAATCCCAATTTTAAAATTGTTCAAAGCCTATCAAAAATAGGCTTTGAACTACAACACTTTAATGTGCTTCCTCTTCGTCAAGATTAAACATTTTTGTTCCAACCCAGTACATTGCCATACAAAGACCTAAACCACCAAGAGCGATCATGATCTCGGTTGCACTTGGGAAATAATGTACCCACTCTGGTGCAACTTGATATTCTGCTTTTTTCATCATTTGTAGTGGTTTTAGCTGTGTATCATGGACAAGATTATATCTCATAAAGAAAATTCCTACCATACCACTAAGTGATGCCCAAAACAGTACTACATGAGACTTACCCATATCTTTCAAGATAAGAACCAGTGGTATAACCATCGCTAAAATAACCTCTGTCCAGAAAGTCCAACTTCCAAGGATATGCTGTGCAACTTCTGCACGATTTGGCATACCTCCATATATATCAGTAAGCATCTTCCATGTTACAAAGAAAATCAAGATAGATATCAATAGTGCTTGAATCTTAGCAAGACCAGTTAACATGGTTTTTACTTTCTCTGGAAACTCCAACTTATACCTAAGTCCCATAATTATAAAGGCTATAAATATACCTGTTATAAATGCTGTCAAGATAAAGTATGTCGGATAAAACACACCATTTGAAATAGGACGAGCATTTAGAAAACCAAATACTGAACCAAGATTTGAGTGAGCAGCAAGTCCCACTAAAAGTCCTGTAAGACCAAATATTCTAGCCATCTTCATGTCATGTTTTAGTAAAAACACAAACTCAATAATCATAAAAGTAAGATACAATCCATAAAGCGTACCCATCCACCAGATAGCCGAAGTAAGACCAGGACTTACGATGTTGTAAATCAACATACGAACTGGGTGACCTATCTCAAAAGCGATAACAGCGAAACCAGCTAAAATCGTCACGATAGAGCCAAAAATAGCCCTTTTAGAGATAAGTTCATAATCTTTAAACTTAAACACATCACCTAGTGAGCCAACTATACAAAGTCCCGTTGAACTAACCACAAAGAAAATATATACAGCTATTAAAAGCCCCCAAGGGTGTTCTCTTGTTACATTATAAGCATGATGCCCATGCATCAAATATATAACAACACCTATAAAAAATAGACCTATAAATAGTATGGTTGTACCAGCTATAATCATATTTCTAGGCGTTTTTTCAAAATCTAATAAATCCTTAATCCCTATCTTATTAAAAGGAATCGTTGATGCAAAATCTTTTGCTTTTTCAATAATACTCATGTCAACCTCCTTATGTTAGATAGAACAGTTTTGGTTTAGTACCTAGATTTGCTTTTAATGAAAAGTGTTCTCTAGTTCTAAGCAACTCGCTAATCTCACTCTCAGGATCATCAAGATCACCAAAAGTTCGCACCTTTGTCGGACAAGTATTTTGACAAGCTGTAGTAACTTCACCACGAGCAAGCCTAGTATCTGTACAAAAAGTACACTTGTCAACCGTCATCGTTCTATCATCCACATATCTAGCATCATAAGGACAAGCATTCATACAATATGAACATAATATACATTTATCAACATCTACTCTTACCACACCATTATCATCATAATATGTAGCATGAGTT
>JAUTBQ010175068.1:0-11423 GCA_032361185.1 Lepetodrilus ovalis
AGTTAAATAAATGGATGGATATCCAAAATAGCTCACACTAAAGCATGTGCTATATCGTGTATTCCCGCGAATGAATTGTATGTATGCCACTGACCGGAGCTAGCAATTACCCAGAACTAGGAAAACAACTGTACTAATCTATATTTATATAAGTGCAACAACATAATGTGTTTGTCAATTAATATTCCGATTACGGGAGCGGTGAACTGTGACCTTTGCATACCATAAACATAAGGGGTCAGGAAAGGGTCAAGGATTTTCAGTATGAAAAATAGCGAAATATTCTTTAATGTTTAAACTTCCTTCTGTTCCACCAATGAGCACGCCAAATACTGCCACAGTATTGATCTAACATGTTCAGAAATAAATCTCAGAACTATTCTATTTAACGAAACGGAAACAAGAAGATGTACACACGCAATGTTATTATACATCAAACATCAAATCACCTGATGACATACTGATAATAGATTTGAATACCTTTGAGAAATGAGGTCGAATATATCTTAATGGTGTCGTACTTGTCGTATTAACGTGAGATACCATTAGACAGAATTTGATTTGAAATGTTGTAGTTTGTGACCTGGGGCCCATTGCCGAGAATATAGTAACCTACAATTGTCTTCAGTCAAATTTTCAGAACCCGCTACAAATGTAAGTCTGGTTGCATGAACCACTTTTATCGCTGCAATTGTTTTCGTTAACCTCAAGAATTGTAGCAATACAACAGACTTACATTTGTAGCGGGTTCTGAAAAAAATGGACTTACGACAATTGTAGGTTACAATGGTCTGAGCAACGGTGCCCCTGTTCCTATTTAAACGCTTGTCCAGCTAGAATCATCCACAAAGAGTGCAATCCATTTCAGGTATTGATATTAATAGGACATATCTTTGATATCATTATTTGCCTGAGGATAAGCAGAGGTTTCTTTCTCAGTATTGATTGAACATCGGTGTACAGACAGGGTAAACACCATAGCTTATTCCTGTCATCGGCGGTATTGTATTGATATCAGCAATGGTAACCGATAAATTGGCATGAAACGACTCCCAACACGACAGAAACAAAAGCGTGTTGTTGCCTTATTTGCCTCACATGGCGTTCCCTGACAAGCTAGTTTCCGGTGTGCAGCCAATATTCCTCGGTCAGCTTACATATTCCATGTCTACTGTTGCACAGGAAATGGCCGCTGACTGATATTGAGTATTGTCAATGCATCAATTAGCATTAAGGGAATATCCCTCTCTGTGCAAACAGAGACGGTTTTCTACTTGAGTTGATGATGGTCTCTATACACATTGAGTTTCAATATTATGTGTTGAACCGGTGTCTGTCCATTGCATTAGGATTAATTTATGTGGTATAACTGGCACAGGAAAAAAAAAAAAAAAACAACATTTAGGTGTCCTTTTCCAGGATTGGATATTACCAAAATTCCACCCGGATCCTGGCAGGACCCTTTCACCTCGGGTGTCTGCCATGATCCTGGTGCGAAATTGTTAACATCCTGGAACAGGGTATCATTTCACAAAGCTCTCTTATATAAGAGACCATCGCCCTCTCTTAGCAGTGTATTAGCTGTCGGAAACGTGAGCGATATGGTCTCTTAGTGGATAAGAGAGCTTTTTGAAAGGATACCAAGGACACCAACCTTATATTTTGCTGTGAATTTATACTTCTCATGTAGTTAAGAATGAAACTGAATGCATGTGCTTTTGTTCATTTCGAAGTGCGAGTCAATGCCGATTCCTTGAGTCGGGTAATAATATACAACACACATTTTATGCTGACAATTACAGAATGTGTTATTGTCTTGGCTTGTCATCATGGCAAGGGCATTCCTGGTGATAAACAATATTAAGAACATTTTCCGGATTCAAACATACGTAAGCTGGCAACTCCTGACGCACTTGGATCAGGTTCTAAGACGGCGAGTCGCGGTCTTGTTTAATCCCCACAAATGTCAACGCTTCTGGAAGTTTATCTTACACACTGTCGTGTAATTGGTCAGCGAGAAACTGGAGAGAAACCAGAAGAAACCACCTCGTTATTACTCTCTACGTCTAGATAATGAGCGAAATCTCGCTACGCCAGAAAAACATAGCATGTTTCAGCACAAGGAATTATATGACGAGTACATGAGTCACGTGTAAGAATAGTCTGTTTACCAACTTGCAACATGGGCACAGAACAGAACGTAATTGTATTCAGGAAGGATTATCCGGCTTTGTAGTTCTGTTGTTGTTGTTATTGTTATTATTATTATTATTATTATCATTATCATTATTAGTATGCTTGCTGTTGTTATCATCATCATCATAATTGTCGTCATCATCATCAACAACAACATTATTTTATTATATTCTGTACTTAGCAGTGAAAGACTGAGATTTCTCACTGTGAGAAAAGTGATATAGTCACTGCAGTCATGACAGTGTTATTGTCACTGCAGTGAAGAGAACAACTTCCGGTACTCCTGAACCCGATGCGAGACATGATGCCGACTGGCACTTTCGTCAGTTTATCGTACGGTTATTTGATCAATTTGACACGTCACGTTTAACATAATCGATGTACCAGAGTTGAACCAGTTGTTCGTATGTGTCGATTAATTAAATATATTATGTTTTGACTTATATTTGACGTTAAAACTATTGGAGGCTAGCTCGTTGTTATGGTCACTGAAATGATTATTGTTACAACTGTCGCCTATGGGTGAGATATTCCCGCTGCGACGTAAAGCAATAATTCAATCAATCAATCAATGTTACAACTATCTATTATATTTAGAGTTATACGCCCTTGACCGGAAGCACAAGGTCTACAGCAGAGACCAAACACGTGATGCCTGTGTAAAGTTCTCGTATACATTTATCGAACCCAATTGGGTACAGTTTCCAGTTTGGAAACATAACACGACATGATGTCAGAAGTAAATTAATACTGAAACTTGTTTGGAAAAGGAACGTGTGAACTCGTCAACAGTCGTCGACATCGTGGTACTCGGATTTCGTGCGTCGTCTCTCTTGCGTAGAACTTTATTGTGCATTGACTCAGAACATTATATAACAACACAATACACACCACAAAACTAAACTAGTTCGCATATATGATTCAAGATGGAGTTATATCTTCGATAACCCGCGGAAATTACTATTCGTCAGACGGAAACGTAGCAGAAAGATGGCGTCGCTGAAAACAAACTACCGGGTTATTCCTACAAATCACGATACCTGCTGAAGAAACTGATGCAAATATTTCTCTATGTGGTAGGACAGGAAGGTAAGGAACACTTTCTCAGAAGCAGAGACACTTAATACCCCGGTGCTAGCAACCTAAAGAGGAGCGTTACAGTTGAGAGAAACCAGTTCAATAACGGAACACATAGATGTCCCTTTGAATCAGTTGATTAATATATCACAGACTTACGCATCTTGGCTTAAAAACTGTGTGCGTTGTCGCTTCCATTTGAGAGCAAGAAAGACTACTGCGTGAAGATGCTTAGACACTAGAGCAAGCTCTAAATATTTGTCGCGCTGATGAAGTATCAAAGAAACAGATGAAGACCATCAAAGATGAAGTTACAAAAGTTACTGTTAGATACAAGGGGACACAAGGGGACACAAGGGGAGACAATTATAAGGTCCGACGGGAAGAAGAGGCAGTGCTCGGCCTACACAGAGATTCCGTTCTCGAGACACAACAAATAGGTCTACAGAACACGAGCGTACAAGATGTGGGTACACACTTGCAAGTGTGAAATGTCCTGCTTACCTACGTCACAGGTGTGCAGGCAGTGCAATGGTGTCGGAGACCTTGCTAAATGTTTCAGGGTATCATTTCACGAAACTCTCTTATCTACTAAAATACTGGTAACGCTCTCTTAGCAGTGTATTAGCTATTGGCAAAGAGAGCGCTACCAGTCTCTTAGTAGATAAGAACGTTTCGTGAAAGGATAGCCTGGTCTGTCAAATCAATACACAGCTATAAGTTTGCAAACAGAAACCGTGACCGAGGAAACTGAAAATATGTGTATTTTTTATACAGAAGAAGATGGCGACATGGAAGAAGAAGCCATATTTATCGGTACCATTAACAGTTCAGATAACTCGGAAGAAACAATTGTACAAGTTCCCATGCATGGCTCTACAAAGGTGAATTCCAAAATTGACACTGGATCAGCAGCAAACACAATCTCAAGCTCACTCTACTACTAACTGCGAGATCCACCGAACATGTTCCCAGCCAAAGCAAAACGAACGGGTTGTGGACATGAAAGATACTCATCCTGGAAAAGTGCAACAATTACATCGACACACCGATGTGTCATCAGAAGATTGACTAAACAACCATCACTCTTAAATCTCAGCACATTTAGCTTTGTGAAAATCAACAGCATAAGATTGACAAAAGAAGACATTATCAAACAATCACCAAAACGTGTTCAAAGGACTTGGGTGTCTGAAAGATGCATATCACATTGACATTGATAACAGTGTGCTACTAATTATTTGTCCCCCCATGGACAATACCTGCAGCTCGCAGAGATGACTTGAAGATATGTCTTGATGGCATGGAGGCTAAAGGTGTGATAAAGAAAGTGGATTATCCAACTAAATGTGTGAACAGTCTCGTCGTTGCAGAAAACCTGAAGACAGGAAATCTTAGGGTGTGCCTAGATCCTTTGTATCTCAACTGATCGAGCAAAACCTCGTGATCATTACCATTTACCTACGATAGAAGAAATTACTAGCAGTCTCGCAGGGACTAAGTATTTCTCCAAGCTTGACGCAAGTCATGCATATTGGCGGCTGAAACTGGATGAAGGCAATCAATTGCTGACAGCCTTCAGACCAGAACAGAACCTTTGTTTATCCTCAGGCCGAGAACCTCGGAATATGAGGTACACATTATTATAAGAAAGTCGAACATGGTAATTGGGATGCTATTGTTACTTACGCATTCCGTTTGGTATCAAGTCTGGCGCAAGAAGTCTTTCAGAAGCGAATGTCGCAGATATTTATGGATCTTCCTGTCTAAGTCTATCTCAAATATGTCGCAAGTCACCTACCCGATGAGACTGCTGCGCAATGATGATAAATTGCACTGCGAATATGAGAAGATGGAAGTTTTTGACCAAATCAGAAGAATCTTTTCAGAGGAACCTATCATGACTTTCTTTGATGTACAACAGCCATTAGCAATCAGCTGTGACGCCTCAAGACTACATATGGTACGGGTGCCGTATTGATCCAAGGTGAGAAGCCAATTTCGTACGCATCCAGAGCACTCAACGGTACGGAAACCAATTACGTACTGTTTGCTGTACTTCTAAGTCTTGAACGTTTTTTTGGCCAACATGTAGCTGTTGAATCTGATCACAAACCTTTGGAGTCGATCCTCAAGAAACCACTGGCATCTGCTCCAATACAGTTACAACGAATTCTGTTGTGGAGTTGATATCAAGAATATGGACAATGACAGTGACCCAAGTATTACAGAGTTCAGTTACATCAGATCCAGAGACTGATACAAACCTAACTTATGTGACGCGAAGTGGTCGTGTCAGTGTAAAACCAGAGATATGGACACCAGTAACGTCTTTAAGATAACCGACCAGTGTAACTTACCGTGATTAATTTATTTCATGGACATCCAGTAACTTTAATAAACAACAGAACATTGTGACTTACGATAAGTCAGTTATTGAATTTTTCAATATTCTAGTGCAGAAAACATGATTTATGTTTAATGACACACATTCTTTATTCACAAAAAGGAGAGTTGTAATGAATACTAACCGTATTTGTTTGAGACCTTCTGTCAAGGCTTCATTTCCACCATCCTAGCACCCCTGAGGTATCTGTTACGTTAGCACTGCACGGTATCCCTGGCTCACATCTAGGAGAAAACTCGCGCAAAACGCCAACCAATGAGCCAATTTTCCCGATGAAAACGCCGTAGAAATCTATCCAATGAAACAGATGTTATCATTGTTCTATTTATAGCTCCTGTAGACTGGATGAGCCAGGGGTACCGTGCAGTGCTAAGGTAATATGTACCTCTGGGGTGAGAGGATGCATTTCCACTGGCTTCATGTGTTTGCTCTCAAGGGGGACACCAGTAACGTAACACGACAATGCCTTAACCCTCTCCCTGTTGGAGAGCACAAGGAAAGGGAATTAACGCAATCGTGGCGTTTTATATAATTATTTAGTGGTACCACTGAGTTATGTCCCATTGCATTAATAGAATGAAGCAAAATATAATACGACCACATTCAGTTTCACAACCACTATGTTTATACACTGGATTCAGACTACCGTGGGGGTTGCATTGACATTGTGTCTACTATACAACGGTGGGAAGTTTTTTAGAAGTACAATCATGATTTTATTTATGTCAAGTGAATGTACTTTGCATTTGAAGCTGAGAACTGGTCCAAAACGACCATACATATCTGACCAATTGAAGGGAAGACAACCATGATCTGTCCCCCGAGGCGTAATTCAAGATGGTGATATGATTTATTAACAAAACAGGAGTCGTTAGATAAGTAATAGGATATTCACGTATATGAATACATATTGATAGTTATGTGGGGGAAACGAGCACGAACACATACAAAGAATAGCTCACTCCTCAAGACAATAATGGCTGTGTTGTTACTATTCACGACAACATTTTGGTTATGTATGGTAAATGTAAAGACGGATAATTTGGAATGTGCGCAAATAGGAATCAAAATGTGCGAAACTAAATGCAAGCAACGGAATCTGTGCCTGGGTATAATGTATGAAATGAAGACGTTGAATTGTCAACTCTTGATGAAGGAACCGAAAGTAGACGAGACTAATCCTGAAATAACATTGAGATATCTACACAAGGAACAAGTGAGTCCAAATCATAAAATGTTTTTGCTTGTTGTTATTATCTATGATTTAATTTTGAGAAAAATTTATTTTGGCGGGTGATCATTACGTACCATGAAAATCAAATACAGACCACCGTCCGTTGTCTTTTAAAGATTAGATAAAGTTATCTACTTATTAAAATCATATTAAATAAATCGTTATTGCAAATGCAGTGATCATCCTCACAACATAGGGGTACTTATTCCGCTCAGGACTCTCTCCACGCCGTACCCTGGCACACATCTAAAGAGAAACGCGCAAACAGTATATCGGAGCTATACATACAGTGTACTCTGTATAAACCGGCCCTCTAGTCAACCAAAGGCTAGAGGAATCTCGAGCTTCATCTGAACAGCTACTGAACGTATGCAATCAATCAAGGGACGGAACTCTTGACAAACTGAGTAAACCGGCACTCTCTCAAATCCGGCATATTTTATCGGTCCCAACGAGGGCCGGTTTATACAGAGTACACTGTATATAATAATTATAACATCTATTTCATTGGATGGATTTTCTACGTCGATTTCGTTGGGAATATGATTTCATTGGTCGGCTGTTTTCCCCTAGACGTGTGCCAAGGTATACGCCATATAGAGTGATCGGAATAAGTACCCCTGTGGTTCGAGGATGAGGTACGAGTATAGTTTTATTTCAATGGTATGGCGCCCGACTTCTGAGCCTCAGGTCCAGTTCCTAGACAGATTTCCGAAAGTTTCCTTCTGCGCTAAAATTGGTATTAATGTAAATACAATACAGCGGATATAAACCCAAACCAATTCAATAAACTTGCATGACAGTACAATTACCTGATATTCAGTCGTTAGCAATCAAAGCACTCTTTAAATACAGGGTGTAGGAGGAACTTTTGTCCAGCGATGTTGTAATATAATATAAGAGTTGTTTTAAACTGGAAAGGAGCACTACAAATTCTTTCATGGTGAGGGATATTTTGCCACAGAGAATACAAGACGATACGTGCTATTCAATCCTTTAATCACTATTCGTAATTAATTTTACCCTGAAACACACATATAGAAATATTAAGTATAGATGTATCCTGTATGTGGGTGTATTTCTTTAACATGTCATGATTTTAATTTCGCTCATCTAACACTGTTTTGATTTAGGTTCTAAACATGACTACCTGCCACCAAGGAGATCGAATATTGAGCCCTCGATTCGCAGAGAAGAAATGTGTTCAAGGTATGGAACCTTATGCTACCAGGCCACTTATGGTACCGGGCCACTTATGCCAACGGGCCACTTATGCTACCCGGCCACTATTTCTATCGGACCACAAATGTTACCCGGCCACTAATGCTACCGGCCACTTATGCTACCGTGTCACTTATGCTATCGGGCCACTAATGCTACCCGGTCACTAATGCTACCGGCCACTTATGCTACCGGGCCACATGCTATCGGGCTACTAATGCTACCCGGCCACTAATGCTACCGGCCACTTATGCTACCGGGCCACTTACACGATGTCAGCTACGATATATCACGTTATCACTTACACGATGTCAGCTACGATATATCACGTTATCACTATCGTGTGTAAGCTCGTCATAGTTCTTCATTAGTTCGCAACGTATTCGTACTAAGCTATTTATGTACTCGCGATACTTCGTGAGAGATCGTAGATGTTCTTATCTACGATGTGAACACACTTTTGAACATGCTAAAAACGTTTGCAATTAGCGCGTGTCATCGTGTAATACACGTGCATGCGGGAGGGTTTGTATATTAATTTACGGTTGTGGTACCTATTGCGGATGTGAGGATTTGAAAAATCTGTTTCAGATGAAACGTCTGGACTGAAGCTCGCAGAGAAAAAGTCGTGTAGTTCCTATTCAGGTACAGATGTCTGCACGGAAAGCGGAGTCGTTGCAATAACTAAAGGGGAATTCATTGCATTCCGAAGGTTGGTACTAAACGGCTGTGACTTCTCTTGCTTTCGTAAAACGGGCGAGAATGTTCTGCATTTGGCAGTTTTCTGTGGCCGAAGAGAACACTCTGCTTGTTTTGACGTCGTCCGCCTCATCGTGACAAGGAACATCGTCCCCATTGACAGTAGAACGTCCACAGGAAACACCGCTGTGATGTGCGCTGCTATTAATGGATTTGTGGACATCATGAAGTTCCTCGTTAGCAAAGGCTGTGACGTATCACTAACAAATAAATATGGACAAAATATACTTCATATTGCAGTGATTATGGTTAAAACCAATGCGGTGAAATACATCGTACGGAACAAGCTGATTGACGTCAATGTTCGGGACAACAGTGGCAAAACCCCGTTATCTATCGCTATTGGTTCAAAACAAGGAAAGATTGAGGTGTTTCTTAAAGGTCAAGGTTGAGACACAATGGTATATCAAGCTATACCTCAGCGAACTCCTCCCTTATTACTGAAAAGCGTCAGAAAATCAACGAAGATTAATTTCATGCAAATAAAGACACTTATCCAAAATATGAGACGATTCTAGCAATTTGATTGGTTGAGAGGAGTTCTGTGAAAAGTGTTACACCCCGGTTTGCCGACTAGTAACAGATCGTGATCTCATAATGGGACAAAATGATTGTGACGTCATGGCAAATTCGCTGCTCTAAATGTATAGAATTATTACAATTTTGGATAAATTCGTTACCTTCGGTCTCGGGGCCTACGAGAAATTTCAGCTTTTAAAAACCCGTACACCCCGGAAATCACGCTGGTAACTTATAGTACTCATACAGATTCGTAATCTCGGCCCTCGATTTCTGTTAAAGGCAGGCTTCTCTTCAAAAGAGTCTCCAATTCAAGACAGGCTTATATTCGAGGCAGGCTTATATTAATTGCAACAACAATTTGCAATAACTTTAAAATCTTTAGGTTTTTAAGTTTTTAACATTTTATGAAACGTATAATAAACATTTAAAATGTAAATGCCATTAAAGGAAATAAAGAAATCTATACTTCGAACTGACATTTCTTTTATACTGACGTCAAACAATTAAACTGATGCAGTGGTGTGCGATGCACTCATGACATTTGTTTAGAGTAATATTGTAAAAGGGATGTCTCTTCGACGCAGGCCTTTATTGTTTCGTGACGAACTGAAATCTGATCTCTAATCAAGCTAATCTTTTCTTCCAAATGATCTGGCTCCCCAAGGGTATTTATTACATTCAGGACCCATTCCATGTCATACCCCTGGCACACATCTAGAGAGAAACTTGCGCACAAATCTAGGAGCGATAAAGGGAACAATGGTGACATATATTTCATTGGATAGATTTTTACAGCAACTTCATCGGGAAAATGTTTTCATTGCTTGGCTGATTGCGCATGCTGCCTCTAGATGTGTGCCAGGGGTACCACGTGGAATGAGTCTTGAATGTAATAAGTACCCTTGACATGCCAGGATGCTCTTCCAGGACGTACCGTACGATAAGTCACGGATTGTCTCACGTAATGCCGGGCTTTGTTCATTGCTTAGATTCTTTGAATAACGGACCTATTTTGGTAGTACGACATTACATATATGCAACACCTGTCATCACAAGGTCATTTCCACAGCCACACAAACTCTAGCCTATGAGAAGAACACCTGATGGTTTACAAATATGTCTAGATAATCTAGAACACTATTGTGAAGCATAGGGCTTGTGTATTAATATATCTTAAACCAACGTTGTTGTTTTCCGTAAATCAACTCTCTCATTATACATCAATACTTTATTCATGATGTCAATTTGGAAATCTTAATCAGTTTTATGAGCTTGGTTTTGTCATGGCATGAAATGGTAATAATAATAAAGCTAGTACAACGCTTGCAATATTCTGATAATCGAAATATGGAAATACCTTCTGCTAAGTTAGATATTACATGTTCACTGGAATTGTTTGATTCATCACTCATTCTCAATAAAAGTGCACAATTATGTAAAAACCCTGTCGCACGATCGTTCATTCATATATCATTTGTGTTATTCATGTTATCAATGTGCTTGTTTGCTTTATTGTTGAAGAAGAAATTGAGGACAGTATATTACATGATAGTACGGCATCTTTATTCTTATTTGAAGAGGTAGTCTTAATCCGCCAAGTTGAAAGTATATAGTATAAACGGGTTTTTTTTATATTCCAATGATGATTGTTTTGCTCGAAATGCATTGTCATCAAACTTAATGTATTTTACGCTGTGTAGCATAAAAGCAGTGCGAATAAATATATTTCTTACAGTATTTGTGTTTATAACGAGTCGTTTGTCCTTGCTTAACAATAAAATTATTAATAAAACATATATAAACTATTTCTACTGTCATGTTATCGGAAACATAATTTATGTTCTTTAGAGCCTTATTTGATAACATTCGGAACCGTATAGTTAAGAAATGTCGTATATACTTATAGGATACTAACCGAGCTTCCATTTCGTATCTGGCCCCAAGATTACGAAACTCTCTTGAGTACGATCTCATGCTCAACTCAGAGTTTTGTTCATAAAACGTCAT
>JAUTBQ010175079.1:0-11422 GCA_032361185.1 Lepetodrilus ovalis
CTTTTCTCGAAATGTTCTTTCGAACGTACGACAATCTTAAGGATACCTATTGCACGATATGCAGATCGTAAGAACGTTTCGAGAATAGACTCCGTGACCGCTATGTATAAGCGACCGCTACGAAAATTCTTATGGTCGCGCAGGAAATACTGTTTAGTAAGAAGACCTTCGTGAAACAACATCCTGGTGTTTTCGCGCACGTGCGTGTGTGCGGGATAGACTTGGAGAAGAGGGGGGAGGACGTGGGCGTCTATAAGTGTAGTAATGTGTGTGTGTGTGTGTGTGTGTGTGTGTGTGTGTGTGTGCTCGTAATCGTTTAGTCTACAATGCATGATGTCACACGTTTTCCGAGTCAACGCGTAGCATTCGTGAACAACTTGCAATGTTGACATAAAATATGGCGGAAGACCCAAAATACCATAGTCACCATTCAATGTTGGTTCGGATGGTAGATATTCTCAACCAAATTAATTAAGGGCCAGCAGATACATTTATGGGGAAGGTTTCTACCAAATTTCGCAACTTGACTTCGGGAATATGGTGCCATCGGGAAAACTATGAATGATGTAATGCGAATAGCATGCTAACTGTATCAATTCAGTTATCATCCTTTGTCTGTTTGTACCATGTACCAACATTTGCTCGCAGGTTTACTGCAAGTCATGGTACAAGTCATGATACAAGTGAAAGACTCTTGCAAGCGGCTTTTTAAACTCCAATTAAAAAGAAACCAGACTTAATGTTGAGAATGGTCTACTGTATACTTCTTTAGATTAAATGGTAACAAAAACATCCAGATAAAGAGCATTAATATTGTACAGATCGAATTCATCCATATGTACATTGCAAGACTAAATTGGAGTATTCTCGTTGATCTGAATGCTCTCGAACGCTATTAAATCTGGACTGACGTGGTATAAATCGATTACTGTACGTGTTGTCCGTTGTTAAGAGGACGACTTTACTTCATCATTACCACTACAATAGGCATCACACAAACTGTATAGGAAATCCGGTTATACTACCAGACATTAATAGAATCCGTTGAAATCATCGATCTATTTGCCCAAGTTGATCAAGATATGTAACTCAACGCTTAATGAATACTTGAAAATATTCACTAAATCCTGTTGCAGTATCGGTTTTATACGTTGACTGGTGCGTTTATTGCAGTTGCGAAAGTACGACAGAGAATACTGTCAAGTATTGCCTGCATACGATAAAATGCATTTCAGGATTTAGCTACATTTGCGCTTGTCTTTGATGTTGGTGATGTTCTTTAAGGTAAAAAGGGAAGACGCGAACTTAATGAATAATCCATACCATGTTCGAAGCTTTGTGATGGCTAAAAACAACTATTTGTTTAATGGAAGTACGTAACTGCATACATGATGTGTACTTACATGTAGATGGTATACGTGCGCGCTCGCGTATATGTGTGTATGCGTGTGAGTGCGCGCGCGCGTGTGTGTACGTATTTGTGTGCGCA
This sequence comes from Lepetodrilus ovalis, assembly GCA_032361185.1. NCBI lineage: Eukaryota > Metazoa > Mollusca > Gastropoda > Lepetellida > Lepetodrilidae > Lepetodrilus > Lepetodrilus ovalis. The sequence continues at coordinate 1,490 of JAUTBQ010175079.1, forward strand.
TGTTTGTATTTGTTTGTGTCTATTTTGCTATTCGATGTGTGTGTGTGTGCGTGCGTGCGTGCGTGTGTGTGTATGTATATGTTTTACTGTAGTCCTTGATGAAGTGTCAAGCAATCAAATAATAGACGTAAATACTAGTAAATCATTAAACAATCGAAAGAATTGCCACTAGATGCCTTTAACAAGCAAGAGTTTTACTGTGTATTATTATTTGCAATCCATGGCCATGTGTGTTCAAGCTTACACAATGTGAAGAGAACATACTAAATACACAGCTGTATAGCTACATAAAGGAACGATCATTAACGTCAGCTATATATCCGACCAAAAGGAAACTTTATCACACAAAACTGTAAAGAAATCTCATAAAATAATCTCAAAATATTAAACCAATTATTTGCAACGTAACCTATTGGCATTACACACTTAATGGCAATGACATTTTGCATACAGAATTCAAAAGTTGGCTTTCGGTAGTTCTTCCGAAATATCGTCATCAGTTCCATTTTCTCAAAATAAACATAGATCTAAATAGTTTTAACAATTATTGTCATGTTTTATTTTCTCTACTAGCTATTAATTTCTACAGACATGTCCCTATATTATCAGCTCTACTTTCTCAATTAGCGTATAATTTTCTACAGATATCTTCCAATAATATCAGTTCTATTTTCTCAAATAGCGTATAATGTTCTACTGAAATGTCCCTATATTATCAGTTCTATAGATTTTCTCAATTAGCGTATACATTTCTCCATACATGCCCAAATATTGTCGGTTCTATTTTCTAAACTAGACTACACTATAGTGTGCAAATGTCTATACACATGCCAAAATAGAGACAATTCAATTTCCCAATTTGCGAATAAATTTATGTAGATATGCCCCCAATATTGTCAGTTCTATTCTCTCAATTAGCGTATCGCTTTCTCCAGACATGCCCCAATATTGTCAGTTCTATTCCCTCAATTAGCGTATCGCTTTCCACAGACATGCCGTGTCACGATGTTGAAGCATATCGTTTTCAGATAACCTTCATCTGGGCAAGCGAGGTCGGGACCACCTAATACTCTTCTCATATAAACTAGTGCCGACGGCCAAGAGACAGTTCCATGCAATAATGTGGAATTAAAGAACCAGTCCACATGGTCATCCGTAGCCACGAGCGATCCCGCGCGCCCTTCGCCTTTAACATCAACGGTCTCTGATGGGGCTTTATCTGTCTGCAAGATAACCTTACGAGACAGGCCTGGTTATTGTTTCTCGAAGCCCTCATCTCTCCCCCATAAGACCACAGCGTTCTCGTAACTTCCCGATCGCCATGTTTTAGCGATCGGTCCGAGAGAGTGCTTGAGGTCTCGTAGAAGATACGAGAGCTTCGAGAAACGATACCCAGGATACTACGGCGCGCTATCTTAATTTGTGGCACGTGGCCTCGTGATTGCAAGGAATTAGATGGAAATAGGGATCTTTGACCTTTGGGGAAACATTTAGGACAATTTGGACGGCAGGGTGGTTTGTTTGTATAGGAGCACGTTGCTTCCAGTCGCTATCAGTGAGTGTAATATCCAACATGTGTTATATCTACAAGTAGTGTCTTAGTGGAACGTGTATACAGTTTGATAATATTTTAACAGAAATACATGTATGACTAACATGTAACAATAGTTTTGTAGTAATGTCAATACGTTCGTTTTAAGGGATTGTAGATACTTCTATGTGTATATCGTTTCCAGAATATAATACTACATCTTACCTAGGCCACGTAAATAATAATAATAATAATAATAATAATAATATAATAATAATAACAACAATAATAATAATAATAATAATAATAATAATAATAATAATAATAATAATATAATAATAATAATAATAATAATAATATTACTTTGGATATAATTTCTCAATGCTCTCATTTCTACTATTCAACCATAGCACTCATATAGTCCCATACATAAGAGATCGGTACGAGATTTCTTATGGTCTCGTAACAGCTACAAGAGTTTTGAGAAACGATACCCAGGAATACAATACTAGATATTCTGTTAGTCGGTGTAGTCTATAGCATAGCTTGATGTTAAAGCTACCACAGAGGTGTGCCTTTTAGCACAACGAGGGCCGAGGACCATGTGAGGTCGCCACGAACCTCGAAGAGTTTCTTGACCTCCTGGGACGACCCTCCGTCCAAGCTGACCATCTGTGCCTTCTCCATGTAGAGCAGTGCCTTGGACAAGTTGTTCTTATTACAGCGGGCAGACAACTCCTCAAAGCTCTCCACGTACGTGTCTATCATGTTAGGGTCGCTGACCTGCACAAACAAGCATGTATGACTTGAAATATGTATTTTGAAATCTGCACTGTTTTGACTTGAAATCTGTGTGATTAGGAGTTGGAAAATGCATGATTTGGGCTTGAAAGATTACAATTTTGTTGTGAAAAAATAATTATTTTGACTTGAAATCTGTATGGTTATAGTCTGAAATATTTATGATTAGGACTTAAAAATGTACATTTTGAACTTGAAATAGGATAGGACAACAACTTATAATATTTATGACTAACTTGAAACATGTATTATTAGGACTTGAAAACTGGTTAAGATTTTAAGCATGCATGAGTAGGATTTGATATAACTATTGTCTCTCTTTGAAATATGAATGACTAAAATTTGAAATATATATTATTTGGACTTTGTATGGCTAGGATTTATATGGCTAGGATTTGAAAAGCTTAATTATTTTTGAAACTAGGAACATAAGGTACAATTAGCAACTGTAACATATACAAGTAAGACATAAAACATGCATGACTTGGATTTGAAACATACATGATTTGGATTTGAAACATGCATGGCTTGTATTTGAAACATGCATGGCCTGGATTTGAAACATGCATGGCTTAGATTTGAAACAGGTATGATTTGGATTTGAAATAATTTCCAGGTACTTACATCTTCTTGCACTGACTTCCTTTTGAAGGGTTTGGTATCTTTGCTAGATGGATCTGAAATATGAAATAATAGAAGCCTATATTTTAGCATACTCAGAAAAGAAAAAGTTTAGTTAGCATAGATGGATTGATAGTGTTAGATTTGTGGATTATCAGACATTTAGCAAGATTTTAAAAAACATTATTGCTTTACATTGCAGTTGTACTATCTCACCCATAGGCGATCCAAGGCAAGAGGGCCTAGTCCTAGCTAGTAGAGTAAGACACTCACTTGGATTAAGGACCTAGATAACAGTGTCATATTCTGGATCAAGGGCTAGTAGTGTCACACTCAAGATCAAGGGCCTAGTTAGTAGTGTCACACTCCAGATCAAGCGCCTAGCTAGTAGTGTCCAACACTCACTTAAATCAAGGGCTCAGCTGATAGTGTCAAACACTCACTTAGATCAAGCACCTAGCTAGTAGTGTCCAACACTCACTTAGATCAAGGGCTTAGCTAGTAGTGTCCAGCACTCACTTAGATCAAGGGCCTAGCTAGTAGTGTCCAACACTCACTTAGATCAAGGGCTTAGCTGGTAGTGTCACACTCTGGATCAAGGGCCTAGCTAGTAGTGTCAGACATTCACTTAGATCAAGGGCTTAGCTAGTAGTGTCACACTCTGGATCGAGGACCTAACTAGTAGTGTCACACTCTGGATCAAGGACCTAGCTATTAGTGTAACCTGGTGGATCAAGGACCTTAACAATACTGTCATCCTGTGGATTGAGGACCTAGCTAGTAGTAGTGTCACACTCTGGATCAAGGTCCTAACTAGTAGTGTCACACTCTGGATTGAGGATCTAGCTAATAAGTGTCACACTCACCAGGTCCGAGGGCGTCCAGCTTGAGGCACACGCGGTGGTACATGAGGATCAGCTCCAAGTGCAGGTCCTTGACGGTGTTCCACACGGCAGTGGCGGTGCCGCGGTGGCTCGGTGGCACCAGGTCCTCCACATCCACACGGTTCTCCTCTGTACCCGAGGATGACTCCACCACCTCCTTCACTGGGTCCGATCGGAAGGTGAACACGTCCGGGTTGAACTCCTACAAGAGACGTGATAGTGCTGGAAACACTAGAATATGGTGCCATTTTCAGTGGGAGTTTTGGTGTGTTTTATTTTTAAATTGGGATTTAGATCTGTTTTCAAGATTATTTCACTTATATCATGGCTTGTCAGTTTAGGGCAGGAGGAAACCTGTAACATCTGTGGTACTGAATGTTGCAGTAAACCTGCGAGCACAGGCTGCCATTTTCAGTGTATGAATGAAAGTATTTTATACACTTCTATCATGGCATAATTTATAATAATAGAGTAAGAAAATGATTATGTATATACAAAGATTTTTAAAATGAATATATACAACGGTACATTTTAGATGCTGAAAATAACAAATAATACTTTAGACAAAAGACAAGACCTACATTTAATGAAAGGGTCGTACCTATACTCAGAGCTGAGAACAAGGTTTACGTAATTTCTTGCTGTAATAGAAGCATGTATGTCCTGAATTTGGTCCAGTCTATACAGCACGACGACCATTTCGTGAAATAGTGGGCAATAATTTTCCTTTAAACATTGCTGTGGGAATTTTTCACCCATACGCGACAATTAAAAACAACAACAAATAAAGGCAAAAGTTCTGTATCATTACAATCTCACTGGGAGCCGAAATATTTCACACTTGCAATGGGTTATTAGATCTATATGACTAACCAGTTATGTCACTCAAACATTGGTTTTATGTCAATATGTTAAATTCTACGTGGCTTGCAAACTTTACACTGGCATTGGTGTGACTACGATCAAACTCGGTGCAGCTTCTGATCCATCATGTGCAACCCATGGGCTATTATTCCGCTTTGCTTTATGGTACCTGTGGGGGATTCCGCTATCTCAAACTTGACAGTATTTCTACCGTAGCATGTTTAGTGGTGTCTGTCTTCGAAATAAGGATACCACAGTAGAAATGTTATTCAAGCAAATTTGCTGGCAGCCAATTAACGTCATTATATGCTGACACACCTCCAACGGCAAAGATAGCAAAGTTTCCCACGGGTACTACAAAGTGGAGCAATATCCCATGTGTTACATACGATGCTTCTGGTTAGAACAATAGTGTGTTCATGCAATAGCAAAACAGTGACATGTTTGGGGGGTTAATTATCAAAAGTATATAATTTTTATTAAATCCACAATAAATTATAAATAATTAATATAATACATTGGAGTACATGGGTATAATGATGAAGCAAATCTTGTAAATTTAAATAATCTGAAACTTAACCAGTCATCAGCACAGTATCATGAAGCTTATTTATCCATTCACGGTTTATTTATTTTATTTAATGCTTTAATACTTTACAACATTGTGGGAATATTTCACCCATACGAGATGATATTCCTTCTCGAAAAATGGACAATACAGATTTATTTTTTTCAAATAAAGGTAGAAGAGTGATGTATATCTCATGTGTACCCATGACTGGATAAGTACAGATAAAAAATAATAATAAAAAATAAAATTCCATAAGAACAATATTTTCATATTTTTGTCATGCTTGGTACATCAATTTAAGAGCATGGAATTATCCAAGCCTATAAATGCTACAGCAAAACTGAACCGTAGAAAATAAATTTTGTGCTTATATAATAAAAACTATTCACATCTAGTTATTATTGAAATCATCACAATCAATGGCTATGGTATTGTCTATATACACACAAATCAACCAACCCTACACTTACCGAAATGTCAACAGCATTCAACACACTCTGGAAACATAATATTGCTTACCACAAACAATAAACAATTTGAACACAAAATAGGCCATTATCTATACTCAATAAAATACATTGGGACCTCGAACAATTTGAATACAAAATATACACTATAGTCTATACTCAACAAAACAAATTAATGGCTGGCAGGTATTTTAGAAGTTGGCTTCATTCAGTGTCATTCATCTTGAAGAGTACCTGGAGCTGAAAGATGTTTGGAATTACTTTTTTGTTAACACAAATCTAAATTTCTATGACCAAAAAGGCTACAGGGCGTTAATTAATTTTGTTGAGTATATACATGTAATATGATACACTACAGCTGTGGAAAAGAAATCATGGATCTTACTGTAACTTATAAGAGTTTGGATAAAAAATATTGTTTTAAAACGTGGGACTGACTCACTGTTTATTTTTACAAAGTAACTTAGAAACAGCTGGAAGAAATGTTAAATCATGATAATTGATATTTCCTTGTGTAGGTATAGTGCCATATGATTGAAGCTCTTGTAGGGAAAGAGATACATAATCCATCCATTAACAACACTAGCGGCATACATCGTTGCAGGCGAAGATTTCATCTGCAAACATGTTAAATAGAACTGAACTTACTCGAAAATATCAGTGTAGATTAAGCTCTCAATGCAGACAACAATATCTTGGGAGTGACTTCCATTTTTAAACTACGTATGGTGCCCTAGTAATGCCATCTTTTGTATCGACGTACACGTTAGCCAAGCAATGTAGACTCTCGTACAGTTGCCGCTGGTTGCAGCTTTTCATTGGTCAATTATTGCGCCAAAAGTCGCGCGGTACCCAGTGGTCATGGGGAGATAAGCAAGACACGTTTCATTTCCTCAATCGAGCGGTTCTTATTCGTGGACAATTAAAGAAATAAAATACAAGGAACTGAAAAAGTATGTAACATTGTATATGTTTGAGGAGGGAATGATAAAAACTATATTTAGAAAGCAAAATATGTTGAAAAAATAGACATTTAATTCATTGTGTTCTTGCCATTTAACAAAGGTTCTTCCCATCACTAACGGCAACAGTTCAACGTTCTACAATTTGCCTTATTCAAATCATGAAGAAAAAAACAACCAATACCAGACATACCTTAATGAAGCAGACGTCTGCTATGTTCTTCGCATCGCTAATGGCAACAGTCCAACGTTCTACAATTTGCCCTTATTCAAATTATGAAGACGAAAACCCAACATATAACCAGACATGCTGTGTTCTTCCCATCGCTAACAGCAACGGCAACAGTCCAACGTTCTACCTTTCACTCTTATTCAAATTATGAAGAAGAAAAACAAAACAATACTAGACATACCTTAACATAACATACGTCTGCTATGTTCTTCCTGTCGCTAATGGCAACAGTCCAACGTTCTACCTTTCGCCCTTATTCAAATTATGAAGAAGAAAAAAAACCAACCAATACTAGACGTACCTTAACATAACATACGTCTGCTATGTTCTTCCCATCGCTAACGGCAACGGCCTGCCTGGCAAAGGACACGTTGTGGAGCCCGAGCTCCAGGATCTCTCTGGCTTGCAGCAGTTGACCTCTGGAGGTCATGTTGGCAGTGGACGAAAAGATGGACATACGGCTCTGGTACTGCTGACCGTTGCTCGTGTCCTGAGTCGTGGTGCCCAGGTCAGTCAGTGTCGTCTTGGAGTCCTTCATAGTTGACCTCGGGTCTGTGTCAGAGATGAAAAAAATATTACTTTAAAAAAAACAAAAAACGTTTGCTTTCAGAGGTACCGGTACTTTTTTTTTTGGCGAGTATAAAAATATGCTGTACATAGAGAAATGGGCAAACCTCAAAACAACACGTTTGCTGCTGAAGATTTATATAAAGTCCTGTAAAAAAAAATGGTTCATGATTATTTTTTTTGGTATCATTCGAAATGCAATAAAATACAACTGTTCTCTATCATATCTACTGCTGAATTATGCGATTATTCGCTGTAGCTAGAGCTTTTATCAATATAAAAATGTTTGTATAGTTACTACGAGTATACTTGCACCGGCAAAAATATGAAAACCGCAAATATGAGTATACTCATAGACGGCAGCGAACATGTTAAATTTGATCAGTTCATAATACCTGATCTTGTGTACGATGTCATGCTCAACTCAAATTGTTCACAAATTTCCATATAAAATTTGAGGTTGAGCATGAAATTGTACTAAAAATGTTTCGTAATGTTGGCGATGGATCCTTTTCTATTGATATTAATTAAGGTCTATCCAGCACAAGTATTTGGCATAATTTGCTTGTTTATTAAATAAAAGAATATTAGTATTTTGAAGATAAACTGGAAAAGATTGCCTGGAAAAACTGAACATACTTAGTATGAAAATGGTGATAAATAAATTTGGTATAATTAAAATAAATAAATAAATAAATAAATAAATAAATAAATAAATAAATAAATAAAATATAATAAAAATAAATAAATAAATAAATAAATAAATAAAATATAATAAAATAAAATAAAATAAAATAAAATAAAATAAATAAATAAACAAACAAACAAACAAACAAATAGATAAACAAATACATAAATAAATAAACAAACAAAGAAAGAAAGAAATAAAATAAAATAAATAATAAATAAAATAAATAAACACATAAACACATAAAGAAATAAAGAAAGAACTAAAACAAATAGCCATGATGTAATAAAATTTATACACAGAAAAATAAGCAAAGCAGCTAAAACAGATTAATTTGAAGCAACACAGAACAAACAAACATAAGCAAAAACAGAATACTATTATCTAGCCATCCACGTTAGTATAAAATGAGAATTAACAACTAAGAACGTAATATTAGTTAACTGTAAACAAATTCAATGTAAATGAATGAACATATACATTTAGGGATCATATTTAGGGATCACATGATGACGAAAACATTTTATTAATTCTTAATAGGTTGATATGCATGTATTGTCAAAATTTAATGGCATAATGACAACCTTTTCTGAGGGATACATGTAAATGAATTGTTATTTTTATTATCAGATTCAAATATTCAGTTCAGGGTACCCTCAATACAACACTGACTTTTATGGTCCACAATATGCTCCTTCCATCTCCTTTATAATGAAATTGACGAAATCCTTTTTATTTCTCATAATATTTAGTAGTTGTAATTAAGCTATTAATTAAAAAACATTTCATATATTTTTATCAACTTAAAAAAATAGGGATCCAGCATTGAAGGTCATAATATCGAGGACACACTGTAACAATCTTACCATGTTACATGACAAATTCTCCAATGTAACATGTAACAGTAAGGCATATCTTGCACAAAATGATGAGTATGCTATGTTGAGAATCCATAACCATCTAATTAATATAAAATGTAAAACAACTTGGCGAACAATAGAAATTAATAAATTATACTTTCTGCTTGACGACTGGTAGTGAACACAACCGAATTCTAATCCCCAGATTAGAGTTCACAATTACCTGACTTATTTCCTCTTCTTCCTGATTGTCCTTCGAAAAATATATATCAATTATGTACATTTTAATCCATAACTAATTAATTTTCTATCAAACAAAAGAAATAAAATAAAAAAAATAAGGTTTTTATAAAAATCAAATTGGTCATAGAATACTTTCATTCAATAATTGTGGTAGCTACACTGTATGATGTTATAACACTTCCTTAAAGTTGCACTAATCCAATTTCCCAAAAGCACATTTGATTTGAGCAGTTATTCTGGAAATTTGCAATAAATAAATGTGTACAATAAAAAAAGAAAATAATAATAATTTGACCGATTTATACCTGAACATAGATCTTACAGAGGAATAAATACTATTCCGACGAATACTTATAAAATATCCTGAAAATGTCTTCATTTTGAAGACGTAACGTTGATAATATTAGATAGTTTTTGATGATTACTTATTTCTGAAATAAATACTATTGGTATAAATAATAATAATAATAATAATAATAATAATAATACTAGTAATAATATTAATAATAATATTGATAGATGATTAGATTTATAGGGCACAAGTGTTTCAATGCACCAGAGGGACGTATTCTTGAAACTTGTGAACTTCTTAGTGAGAAAAGATCTCTTCACAAATTAACATAAGAAGAAAACCAGTTTGGC
>JAUTBQ010175090.1:0-11421 GCA_032361185.1 Lepetodrilus ovalis
AGTGAATGTACTTTGTAGTTGTAGCTAAGAACTAGTAAAAAACGGCCATAAATATCTGTGATTGTATGCCTTTAAGCCCCAATTCGGATTCAATATTAGAGTAATTAAACTAACTGTTTCTCTTGTTGTTTGAATGTTGCTGTTCCCATATACACAAAATCCGTTAATATAACAGGTACTTCCGAAATTAAGCCCCTAGTCTAATTTCCGATCAAAAGATTCTGTTTCAAATGTGTCATTTTGTGTAATTAAGCCCGAGGCCTAAATACGGGAACTCCTGGTAACATTAAATGAGTATTGACCTATAACTTCTCCACTCGGGGTGACAACCACGACCAGACCAGACGGATCTGTGTTAAAGACACACTCCAAATAATCCCTCTCCATGTTCCAACTGTTGGAGGAGGTCAGCTCGTAGAGGCCCCGGATGTCTTCGCGGCGCATTTGTCGAATTTCGTACTCTACGCCTCGTCCGGAGAAACATCTGAATGGCAAAGAAATCGTAACGTGTATTTGTTTCTGATTCGCGTCGTGGGTATAGTCCGAGTCTCTTAGCACGGCCAGGATAAGGTATAATTTGAATGCATATATTATGCCTAATGTCGGCCCATTGACTGGTTGCATATTTCCGTGCCATACCTTTTGGAAGTACGCTCTCCCTTCAGGCAGCAAAAGCGTGTTCTTTGAATATGTCCAACAATGCGTCGAACAACGACCAACGACATCATCGGCAATCTTCACACACAATGAATGAAGAAATCCAAAGATCAGTGACCGGGATTCCAGTCTGTTTTGTGGACACGTGCACACCTCAAAATGGTATGAAAACGTGCTACATAATTATAGTCTATCTGCAACACCTGCCGTGGTATACAGTGATAAGATAGGCTACTAGTATTGGTCGCGTTACCCTACGGGTCAATCTAACTGTATAATATTTATATGGGAATCGGATATATCAACAAGTTCGTTCTTTATTATAATAATACCTATATGCATGTATTCACCTATAGTGTTTCACAGTTGGTGTGTTATGCGTTATATCATATTGTTCAGTCTCATTAATGAAAAGGAGAAACAGAATAAGATACACTTTTCAGCTTAGTGAAAATAATAAAACGCTTATAATTATATGGTGGTATACATGTGTATTTGCTGTATATAGTATACGCCGAGTATAATTGCTAGGTTTTTAAACTGATTGTTCGTCCATGCAGCGCTAATGTTTTTGACTGTAAAGTATTATACCACATATGAGGCCGAAATCATTTGATATTACGAGCCATCTCATCTGTTCTGTGATCTGTAATTCTACACCATACATGTGGAGTTCGCTATTGAACTTCGACTATTTCCAACTGGTAAAACGTCCAAATATAGACTAAAAACACACCATTTCCGAAAGAACTGTCTTACTCTACTATACTTCGTAATGTAATATATACTCAACTTTAAAAAGATATATAGGCTGTATTTATTTTAAAGATACAATCTCAGTATTCAATGAGCGCTTAAGGACTATATATATTTGCAAACTACATTCATTTGTGATATTTATCATCAATTTTATTTTGCCACCATTCTTTCGTGGATTCACATGGTAAGAACTCAATCCAGCAATTTGATGTTCCAAAGGCAAGATACTTAGAGCTACGTTCCTTATATTATATGAAATATGAAATGTCGAGTGTTGGGAATAGGTGCATAATTAAATAACTTTTGCCAGGCTTTGGGTGGATAAATGAAACGTTAGTAGTCTCAGATATAAATTCGTTTGTCCATTATTTAGGTCAACCAGCCATGATAGTATGCTTTTAATGCAGCGACTCGAGCATTGTTTGTTAGGCGCATTATTATCAAGCTTATTATTATTAGTTCAAATCCCGCCTGACGCGATATTAATAGGATGCACTGTCTGTAGAGTGGCACTACAAATATCATCCTTGGTCTGTCAGTACCAGTCTGTGCTTGCAGGTTTACTGCAACATTCAGCGCTACGGATGTTGCGGGTTTCCTCCTGCCCTAAACTGACAAGTCGTGATGTTAGTGAAAGATTCTAGAAAGCGACTATAAAGACCATTACAAAAAAAATCAAAAAAAAAAATTCAAAATTATTATTATTATTATTATTATTATTAGTAGTAGTAGAAGTAGTAGTAGAGTAGTAGTAGTAGTAGTAGTAGTAGTAGTAGTAGTAGTAGTAGTAGCCTAGTAGTATGGATGCCGAGATATCGGTGGATCAGTTCATATTTTATTATATATTATAGGTGCAACTATATTTTGTAGACTATGTTTCTCGTACTCTATTCTACCATTCCCTTATTCTAAGCGCATTTTCCAGCGAACATGTACACGTACAAATATATTGTTTTTGGGGTGAAAGAATAACCTCCGATGACGTCATCGTCATTATCCAAAGGCAAAGAATGTAAAGAATTATAATGTAGAGAAAAAAATATAATTAAAAACACATGGCATGCAGGTACCTATAGGAAAGGTGAAAGCAATACTTATTATAAATAGTAAATTATATTAATCTATCAGTTGTATTTAGAAAGATAAATATCAGAGTGAAATAAATCAATAATTTTCCATTGCTCTATTTCATCAGCTGTTCATGCAATAATAAGGAATCGAGTTCAGCAATATCTCCAAATACCCTAGAGTGATAATATACTAGTATATTCTCCAAATGGTAGACGTGAATGTATAACACGGTCATGGCAACGACTGACTGATTGTATCTATAAATATCTTGATGGCAGTATCTAAGATATTATACTTGACGTCACAGCCTTGTTGTGGGAATTTGTGAGCAGAAAATGATGATTTCTCTGAGAGACATGTTTCCTAGAGACGTATAATAGTGTATTAGGCACCGGATGCACAAATTGAAATATTCGACAAATATCACCGGAAATATGCTACAATAAACAAGATAACTTGTTGTTAATGTCAAAATATGGTTTTAATGTAGTGCGTATATCAAAATATGAATACATTAAATTATTAACTGTAACGTATCAGTAATTAATATTACTGACTAATGGTAGTCGTGAGGAAAATAACTTCAAGTATGCCAATGACCAATAACAAGATCTATCAGAAAAAAAAAAGACAGCTTATTATAAGGTTGTAACAAAACGGTATTGGCATTATTTCGTAGATAAGATCTATTTTCGGGTTTATGTGATATCAGTTTTCATGTAAGAGCAAAACTGGGTGTGCTCTACATCGAACAACGGAACCGTCATGTTGACTGAAGAGCTTTTGTCAGTGGTGAAATCAGGTTCAGAAGCAGACCTTACCAAAGTATTGGAATCGTTCAACTCGGAGGTACGTTTTTAGCTTTCCTGCGACAATTTGCACGTTTATTTGCACTCCAGACTATGCAAAGATTACACTAGTCGGTAAAATATGCACTACGCATTTTCTCAGTGTGCGTATCGATGCTGAAAAGGTACTCTCATCTTCTGGATTATTTGCAGGTGCGTGGTTAATATTAAACCCCTATGGCATGTAGACCTGCTAATTTTAGGAAAATAAATCTTTTTGGAACCATCTGTTGAAGGTATATTGTCACCAGTATTTATTGCTCTGGTGTTTATAGGACAACACTGGAATAGAACACTATATGATCCAGGAAAATTTCATTAGTAAACAGTGTGAATTTTATTAGTTCTTTGATCCGTCTGCGATATTTCCAATGCTATGTTGGTGTTTTCCAGAATAAAATTTGTGTTTATGATTATTGCATAGTGAGTTATGTGCTTATTAATGTTTTGTTTCAGAATGCACAGACATTTAGCTTCCCAAATGTGAAAACAGATTTTAAACAGGTATGATAATGAATATTGGTCATCATATTATTAAGTAATTGTTCTCCTCAAAGCCAAAAATGTTAAAGGCCATTACTACCAAGGGCATTGCTAACAAGGCCAGAAGTGTGCATCTTGCTATATGTATTGTGGTACATTATGCACTTTGAACAAATGATAAACTTTCATTTCCAGTATGTATCAATGATCTGCTAATGCTGTTTTTACGTAGAGTACTGTTTATTACTGTAGGAATACGCTCAATGTATTTTTATTCAATCTGTCAACAGCTGGGGCTGAGATTACGAAACTTTCTGAGTACGATTTCATGCTCAAACTCAAATTTTATATAATGGGGATTTATGAACAAAACTCATTCTCAGGAAATTATACTAAATTTCGTAACCTCGGTACCTCATCGATAGTATACCGAAAATCGCCCGATTAGTCGACTACCTCTAGTACATCTCGACTAATCTAGATCTTTTTGCTGTACCGACCAACCTGATCCAATTTTAACCTTTTCTTCCAGAGATGCGTGCAGATGATCACCGGGCGGTTGAATGGCCCGTTGTCGGCCAAGTGTCAGATCCTGTGTCTGTTGGCGCTGAGAATCCTGAGTCGCGAGAAGGAGAGAATGGAGGTTCTCACCTCGGACGACACGTTGGACCTGCTAGTCAAACTGTCCGGACTGCACCACTACTCCGAGGAGGGCGAGGAGGTAGTCACCATCGAGAACAGAGATCAAGATGGTCAGTTGTAGAAAACATAGGGCGTCCATCAGAGGGAGCACGTCGGGAGGGGGTTGGGGTGTGCCCATTGGGGAGGTCCAGGGGCGGAAATGTACCTTTAGCCCGAATAGTGATACAAATAACAAATGTTTACATAAAAAGCATGAGTTTCTGCTACTAGTGCTAGGCTTCAGTATTCACTATTGGGAGAAATGTCCCAGGCTAGTGGGCTGGTGTTACACAGGGTTCACAATTAACACTCGCCTGCTCGCCCCGGCCATTTCTCCAAATGCTAAACGTATCCTGCCTACGGGAAAGTTGAAATTCATAACATTTGTTGTACTTGTATCACTATTCGGGTGAGTACGGTTTAAAGTTAGTTGCTGTTGCTGTTAATTTCCAACGTGTCAGGCTGGCTGAGAACTTTGTGTTTTTGAATGACTTTTAAATGTTTGTCATTTGATATAGATGTGGTTACTCAAGACAAGAGACTTACTCGAACTAAGAGATTTTACCTCTCAATAGAGGAAAAAGAGGTAATGGGGTTTATAGAATCTTTCACTAACATCACGACTTGTCAGTTTAGCGCAGGAGGAAACCTGCAACATCCATAGCGTTGAATGTTGCAGTAAACCTGCGAGCACCGACTGGTACTGACAGACCAAGGATGATATTTTTACTTGCCACCCTACAGACAGTGCATCCTATCAATATTGCGCTGTGGAGTGTGATTTGAACTAGGTACCTTTTGCTCCGGGGTCCAACATTCTACCACTGCGTTACATCCAGTATATTTCACAATATTTAATTTGAATTCTAGTAGTTTGTGTGTATTTGTACTGTGGATGTATTCATTGGATGAAATTTGTATGTTTCAGTAATGGTGGAAAGTCAGAAATGTTTGTGTAATCTCATCTTTAACAGTGCAGTTGCTCAGCGATTCTGCAGGTGCGTGTACTTGGCTGTTGTTATGATGATTGTTACTCGCAATGTGTTACTTATCATGAGGCTGTAATATTACCTAATAGTTTGAACACCTAAAGTAATCGACCCTAAGAACTAGGTTCATGACCAATGTTTTAAATCCTAATTTTCTACTCATTTGAATGCAATCATTTTTCAAATTAGAATTTTTTGTTTTATTTAATTAGAATTTAAACAATATATTTTTGTAAATCCTTTATTTATTTACCATTTCATTTACAACCATATTTTGCACTTTTATTTGGTTGTCCATAATTATTTGAACACATATTTTCAATTTTTATTTTCTCTTTGTCAACTTATTAGGGGAAATACGGTAGTTACTTGTGATTGTTCATTGCATGGGTGAAAAATTTGTGCTGCAATATGTTATTCAATTACAATTGTTACTTACAGTGATTGTTACTTATTATGATATTACGATGATTACTTCTTGCAATTATTCATACAATAAACAATTGTTCTTTACTATGATAGTTATGACGATTGTTGCTACTAGGGTTTGTTATTTTCCAGTGATATTTGCAATGGTTGTTGCATTGTTTTTGTATGTATGATACACATGTCTGACTGCTTAATACCGACATACTATATTGAATTATTTGTCATATTTGAATTTGATTATTTCCATTTCAGTGAGAAAGGTTGTATTGTAGGCCTAGTTCAAAGACTGAAAACGTATGGAGATCCAGATCTTAAATACGACATCAAGGTAAAACTGGTAGAATTTTATCGCTATCTACAGAATGCTGACGTAGTTTGCAACAATGTATATACAAAATCTTTACCTATGAATTATATGAAAGAAGAAAAAAAAACCACTAATAGTGTGGAAATTAAATGTTTACCAAAAATCAGGCTTATATTGTTTTATGGATATACCACAGCAAAGATTGGGCTTATTTGGTTTTATGGATATGCCATTTATCAGTAGAGGAAGGGGTAGACAACTCCAGTTTGAATTCAGTTGTGTGTATTGAAATGTTGCCAGGCAGGTTGCAACTGCAATCTTTAAATTTAACTGTGACTTTAACATGACGTAAAGAAATACTTCAATCAAAATGTATTTCATATAATTGAATTTGAATTAAAAATAAGCATTCTATTTTCTCATGTCATATTTTTATTTTTCAGTTTTTCGATATGAGGATGTTATTTCTCCTGACGGCATTGCCAACTTGTGTTCAAACAAGGTGAGTCTAGTTGTCTCCCTTGTCTTAGGTCATAAGGTCACAAGGACTGCCATATATGGCAACCTTAGCTGCTTCAGTTATTGATGTTAATGCTAGATAGTTTTCAGTTCAGCTGGTTATTCTGTTAATGAAAAAGTTATCATTTGACATAATTTTGTTTCGTGACATATGGGTGAAAGATTCCCACTGTGATACGCAGCCATACATAATAAGTTACCTGTATCACAGTCCTATTCCGCATGATTGTAACACTATCAGAGTTAACACTCGCAATAGACCAGGTTGTTACTTGTCTTGACTTACTCTCATCACGTATGAGTGAAAAAATCGCATAGTGACATCAAACGATAACTCACACACTTGGTCTTGTCCGTGAAAAGGGTGACTGAAAGTAAGGCGAAATTCTCAGCAACATAGCCTTTGCTTTTCAGACCTAAGATCCGCTATGAGTTACACGGGTTCACATATCTAATGGAGGTGCTAGATCTAACTCTTCGGGCTGCGGAGGAGAAAAGAACCGGCCTCGGGGATCAGGATGTAGACTTGTGTAGCGAAATCCTAAAAATTCTTTTCAACCTGACAGTAGCCGTAGAGAAAAAGTCAGCTGATGAGGTTAGTACACTTAACCGCAAATTTACGAGAGCAAAAAGACAGAGATATAAATTAACTTTAAAACTTACTAGTCCTAATAGTGATACAAATAACAAAAGACATGAATTTCTACTAGTCCTTGGGATACCTATAGCATTGGGAGAAATGGCACGGGCTAGCGGACTAGTGTTAATTTCTATCACTGAAAACACTGTCTATATCCAGAAATTCTTGAAATCATGCTTCGACAGTAAGGATTGTCCACAAGCTCGGGACCAGATATTGTCCACAGGTGGAGAAGTGAAATATCCCAGATTAACAAGGCATTTACAGGGATGGAAATTGACACTGGCCATTTCTCCCAATCAGTGTTCGAAATTACCGCTGGTCAGCTGGCCTGGCCATTTCTCTCAGTGCTAAAGTTATCCAAAGTGCAAGCAGAAATTTGTTATTTGTATCGCTATTTAGGCAAGTAAGTTTTTCAGACAAGTTCCATACATGCCTTTACCTATATGTAGTTTAATGTCCGAAAGAACACGTTTCTCAAGAAAGGGCTAAGAAGCTGTCATATTCACAAGACCATTACCATATTGTAAGTGGCTATATATTATTATGATCTACTAACGCGTTCTTGCTGTGACGAAAAGCACACAAATCAATCGAGCGATGGGTAGATAACTGTATCAGTAACGTGAAATTATCTCCCTTTGTGTGATTTGAGCTCACTGGGATCTGTTGATGTCATAGAGTCTCATTGCTGGTGGCCACTGTTACAGGAAGAAGAGGCTCACTTCATGCGACTTGTGAGTGTCCTGAGAGACTTGCTCATGTGTACGACAATGTCAAAGGACAAACAGGAAGAACTACACAGGTTTGTTTGTTGACTTGGTTACATTGTTATATTTTTAATTTTTTAAATGTTATTTTTGTACAAAAATATTTTAGGTGATTTGGAGCCCCTTTCATTAGGTTACATTATTATGTTTTAAAGTTTTTTAAATTGTATTTTTTTTATTTTTTTTTGATGATTTAGAGCCGCTTTCATTATTGAAAGCTGATGAATTCCATTATTTGTATAGGTGTGAATATTTTGACAATGCCAGAAAGAAATATATGGCTCACAAATATCTTTGTTTCCCTGATCTCTATAAATGTAAAAGACTATTATGTACATCTATACTGAAAGAAATTACGAATCTGTCCAACTTCATAACGATTATTATGTCTTGAATTATTAGTAACAAATTCATTTATGTATGTAATATTTAAGTGTACTCTTGTACCACCGTGGGTGGTAATAAGAGAATAAAAAACTCTGAAAGGAGGGATCGCAGAGTTCCTAAATGAGATACTGCTGTGACATTAAATAATAACTTGTCAAGTATTGATAATTCATTTCCAAAGATAAGAAAATTTATATCAAGCTAAAGATCATATATTTGTTCTCTCCTTTTTCGATAGTTCAATTACATTTGATTTGTTGATTAGGATTGTTTTTTCATGACAATTTTGAACCTTTCAGCCACACAGTCAACTTACTGATCAACATCCCGTGGGATTTCTACGAGGAGCTGTTGACGCCATTGAACGAGAGCGACGTCCGCGGAGTCGACAACAAAGACGTTGAATACGACGGCAAAAATATGGAGGCCATCATCGTCCTGATAGAGTTCCTCAACCGCAGACTTGACAGGGTGGGTCCGATATGCAGGCCTTCTGAGTTCTCTTTACAGGCAGTAAGCCTGCATTCCCACCATGCTCTCCTGATAGCGATAACACATCAGTCTGTGTTATACGCTGTCACACTACGAGGGATTTCGTGTGTTCAACATTATAAGCAATTTGATTGGTTCAGTTCTTATTAACTGATAGGTGCAGTCCCAAAACTGTACCATCCAAAACTGCGCGCGATATTGATGAAAACGGAACATTGAATTGGCGAAAACTGTACCAAATTGATTGGCAGAAATGGTACCTTGACTTCTATTAATTTTAGGAGATAAAGGTCTACTGTTTGGAATTTAGATGATATGAATTGTTAATAATTGATAGCTTCAAAATTGAATATTTTGGATGGTACCATTTTGGGCCTGCACTCATCAGCTAATAAGGATTGAACCAATCAAATTGCTTATAATGTTGTAACACACGAAACTCCTCATACTGTGACAGCATATAACACAGACTGATGTGTTATCGTTGTCAGGAGAGCATGGTAGCAGCCCCAAACCCCAGGCTTGTGTATAGTATCACATTCAACTTACATTTGACAGGGTCAATCCATGTCCACTGTTTTTAGGATATAATTATTTTTATGTTGTATTATATTGATAGGATTTCACCTTCCATGTGAAGCTATTATTATTACTACATGTATTATTATTATTATTATTATTATTACACATATTTATGCAGCATAAATATCAGGCCCAAATATAAATGATTAGTTGGGTATCTGGGTTTGTTTATTTTTTCTCACCTCTGATTAGTATATTAATTATTTCCTCACCTTAATTGTTTATAATTCTCTCATTCTAATTAATCTGTAATTATCCAATTCTAATTAATCATTTTGTTTGTTCTTAAGCATATTCTCATTTTGATTGACCTATTTTTCCTTCATTCTGATTGGTCCATTATTCTCAAATTCTGATTTATTCATTATTCTCACATTCTGATTGGTCCATTATACTGATATCCTGATTGGTCCATTATTCTGATATCCTGATTGGTCCATTATTCTGACATTCTGATTGGTGTACAATTTTCTCCTCCAGCCGTCAAAGAGTTTGAAGGAGAGTCTAGCCCCGATCCTGCATTGCCTGTGTGAGGCATGTAGACACAACCGCTCAATACGTAAATTCTGCAGGGCCAAGGTAGGTAACTCTTGTTTACCATCGATTGCTGCACGTGGTGCCAGCCTTTCCTAATTTGTTTAATGGCGAGACCAGACACTTGTCATTGATAACAATGTAGACTGGATTAGCTCCATAAATCTTCGTGCATTCTGTCACTCAGGAGTTGACTGTTCATATCTACAGAAATATTATCCTTCAAATATATAATGAAACTTTCCGTCATATGCTTTCACATTGCTAATTTAAAGTTTTCAAGTACAAACAAATATATTTAAATACCTGTTTTTCTGGCAATACCATTCATTATTCAACATCTGCAGTATGTTGACGCCAATTTGAAACATATTCTTTCTCGCTTCGATCAGACGCTGCCGCCGTTGAGAGACGATGTCAAGAGACTGCCTGAAGAAGGACACACACTGCGGAATCGGTAAGGATGACCTTGACCTTTGCTGGCAGTATTACATGTCAATATGCCATCGCAAATGGGTGGAAGATCCTGCAGTGACATTAACCTCCTTAATCTCTCATCACTCGCATGTCAATACAGTGTCCCCTTGATATAACGCTGAAGTTTGGGGTCCATGACGTAACTCCCCCGCATTATAGTACTTACCTTGTATGATATTACAGGGAAATAACGAAAATAAAAAAGGGATCCACATCTGACCCTGTGTTATATCCGAATCTGCGGTGTATCGGACCGTGTTATATCGAGTGGGAACTGTATGTATATGTTTGCTACTGTTTGATGTGAATAGCAGATATGAATGACAAATAATGTTTATTCTATATTTATCTTTTTGCGTCCAAGGATCATATGATGTGATGTTTTTGTTAGAATAGGAATATCATTGACATACTCCACTCATAATTAAATATATTGATGATTGATTGTATTTTTCAGGTTATGTAAACTGTTGACATCGCCGGTAACTGAGGTCAAAGACCTAGTAGCTCACTTCATCTTTGTCATGTGCAAGGAAAATGGTATGTACACATGAACCTGCTAATAGTAACCTACCTATTCTTATGATTTCATTGTCAAATATTACCATAAATATTGCATATAATTATAAATAAAATATTCTACCGTAATAATAATGTATTATTATATTCTGAAAAGATCTTTTAAAATATTTTGTTAATAAAATATATATTTTCTAAAAACTATTATTATTATTATTATTATTATTATTATTATTATTAGTAGTAGTAGTAGTAGTAGTAGTAGTAGTAGTAGTAG
>JAUTBQ010175101.1:0-11421 GCA_032361185.1 Lepetodrilus ovalis
AGATCGTGCTTTGAGAAATTTCACTCTACAAAACTACTTTTCCGGATATGTAAAGTTACTCCCCTTT
The DNA here is from genome assembly GCA_032361185.1 of Lepetodrilus ovalis. Taxonomy (NCBI): domain Eukaryota; kingdom Metazoa; phylum Mollusca; class Gastropoda; order Lepetellida; family Lepetodrilidae; genus Lepetodrilus; species Lepetodrilus ovalis. Next base: position 68 of record JAUTBQ010175101.1, read on the forward strand.
ACATGAGAAACGAAACGAAGAAGGCCGAATGACTTATTATATTCGCGGATTGCAAACTGCAGTAATTATGGCTGTTATCAGCTGGTTATTTGGAATATTGCTTCTCATCTATACTGTGATGTAATGACTTTAGAAATACGATAACAAATAAATTTCAAGTTGTCAATTTTTTTTTTTAAAGTGCGTCCAGAAGGACGCGTAGGAGAATATTTGTGCGTCCAAACTTGCGGGTCAGGTAAAACCCTGAATAATACCATTCCAATTACCTAAGTGTGCCTATTTATTATACGCATACAGTGTATGTATATATATAATATTTAATTAATAATAATTGAAATATTTAAACATTTATTACCGTAATTATAATACTAACACAAGCACTTATAAAATGGTGCAAAATGTATGTTCAACCCAAAAAAATATTTTCAGATAAATACATGAACTAAAAGGAACCCGTGTGACAGAGCTAAAAAACGTCATGACAAAGGAAGGAAAGGATGTATAATTCATCGCTGCCTCTGTGAACCAGCTTTGGACAGCGATACTATCACTTCCTAATCACTCCCATCTCTACAATGCTTATCAATGCCTTGTCTCCACCGTCTCATATCAATGTGTATTTTATCCTCCCAATCTCCGAGCACGACACACACCGGTACCCTACCCTCGCAATCCCTCGCAATCCTGCGTCTCCTCTCAGTGCCTCCCCTATTCACATATACAGCGAGTCATAACTTCATAATATTTTCATAAGATAAATATTTTTCTAAAAGGGGTTAAAAAATGTATTATTTGCATTTTGGAGCAATTTGAAGGAAATGTAAGCTGTCTACGAGACAAAATCTGGAGATTCAAAACATATCGGCTCTCCATCATTTAAACTGGCTTCCTGTAGACTGGGAGCCGATATGTTTGCTTTAGATAATCATCCATAGGGATGTGAGCTTGTTTACGTATGTTCCTATGGAAACAAGTGAAATGAATAAATTTACAAATTTAGCAAGTGTCAACCCCTGCGGTCTGATAAACTAGGGGCCCATATCTTCAGGACCACCCATAGAAACCATGCGTTGGCACCGGAGGGACAAAAATGTACTGTTCTAGCACGAAAAAACCCCAGGAAACTTGGCCATTTTTTGTTGTAATAAATCCCAGTTTCATGTTCCATTGTACACTTTCAGCAAACCATTTATCATAAAACAAACAAATATCAGAAGATAACGAAAATAAGTATTCTTCTGATTGATACAGTTTCTTATGTCGGAAGGAATATATCACTGACACGATGAATCAGCATATGCATCATGGATGTTCTATTAGAACATTATAAAAACTGGTAAAGGATACACAAACTAAATATTGGTTTTACCTGGAAAACAAAACAAAAAAACATACTTTTGTAATATCCTAATCATTGTAACAAACATCTGTAGGTCCTACACTCAGTCGTCCTGCTCAGAGTAAAACCTGGCTGGCAGGACATTTGTCCTACAGAAAAGCCAGGACATCACAGACCCCTAGAACAGATGACATTTCTGTCTCTCAAGTTGAAGAATAAAGACAAAGGGAGTGAATCTTTGCATCTGTTGGAAATTTGGAGAGAGAAAAAAACCATAATATCACATCTAATTAAGTGTCTGTCAAAGATAATTATAAAATGAGGAAATGCTATTCATTAGTAATTAGCCAACATGTATTACACGTGTACAGTAAATTCAAATTAACCACAAATTTGTTCTACTTTTTTTCTTCTCCAATTTGGCATCACTAAGTGAAATCAGGCATTGGTGTGAATATTGTTTACTCTTCATCTTTTATCACTATCTTGTTTACATTGTTTTCTACTTTTTCATAACACATTAATCTGTCAAGGCTGCCCTAACTCTGGTAAGAAATTCATTAAATTGTGGTGTAAAGATGACAGAAGAATGATAGATGAACCCCCAGTAGAGAAACTAGAATCTACTCCATCTCTACACAAACAAGATGCTAATCTTGTCAAATCTGACCTGGAAATAAAAGGTCAAAGAAAATTTACATTTTTATTTAGAAGATTTTGTAAGTGAAAATATGCATATATACACTGAAGATAGCCTATTAGTATGTCATGTGTGACAGTCACTGCGTTGGGGAGAGGAAGAGTGTGTGTGAGAGAGCGAGAGAGAGGGGGGGAGAGAGAGAGAGAGGGAGAGGGAGGGTAAGAGAAGAAAATATATGAATTAGTGCTTTACGTCGCAGTGGGAATATCTAACCCATAGGCGATGACGGAGAGAAAAAGAGAAAGAGATAGAGACATTCACAGAAAGAGAGAAAGAGAGAGATAGAGAGAGTAAGAGAGAGAGAGAATAAGAGAGAGAGAGAGAGAGAGAGAGAGAGAGAGTGAGAGTGAGAGTGAGAGAGAGAGAGAGAGAGAGAGAGTTGGGCCGCGGCAGGGATACTGATGATCGTATTGTGTTCAGGATAGGTAACAGTTGAGGAAGAATTGTGTCCAGATCATTACACTTTATCCCTGCTAGGGGAAACAAAAGTTGCTCTCTATTGTGATTGATATAGTTTTAAATCCATCAGGAACTTTTTTTAGCAAGATTAATGGAATAGAAAATATGCTAGAAAAAGAAAAATGAACACAAAAATTTCTGTATTTGTTATGCAGATGTATTTAGCACTCTAATCTGCAGTCACACGCTGACGACTGTCTCCACGGTGTTCTCCTGGTATTGGGGAGTGGTGAGCGGTGAGCGGTGAGCTAGGTATGTAACGGGACTGCACTGCACGCTGATCTCCGTTTCTGGGTATGCCATGTCTCCTATTGGCAGCCCGAGTCTTCAGAGACCAGCTGGCTGTTACGGCGGCGCCACACTGCACCTGGTGACCACGGACGATGGCATCCTGTCAATCGGCCATCAACCTGCTCTGATTATACCGCCATCAATCACACAATTCTGACAACCCAAACGAGAGAACTACAAGGCATGGATGTCTCAACAGTGGCACACATTCTCGCCGCAAGTGACACAAACTTCGGATGTCATAACACGTCATTGCTTTCTACTTAGCGCCGCTAGATAGTGTACCCTTGCATTCTCGATGTCGTTAAAGAACTCAATGGTGGTCCTACGCGGAATGTAAACTCTGATAAAACTCACAGCCTGGCCACACGAGTCATGCACTTGTTAGCAGAACTGAAGCGAGAGTGAATGTGTACAACAATACACAAACGTAATGATATACGACAAAATAGACTCTCGTAGATCACTTGACAGGACACATCTCTGATCCCAGTTATGGAGGAACAGGTCGAAGGTGAATGTATCCCAGGTGACTTGTATTCCTTCTGATGTTACCTAGAACTGGTTTCATTCTGAAAACCAAAGCTTTATAATGTCCTCAATAAGGATTGAATAATTCTTGATGGACTAACCAATCACAGAGTAGTAGAGTACTCAGTACTCAGGACAAACTTAGAGGAATCAGGGGACAACACTGATCCTTATGGATTCCTAAAATTCAATTTTACAATGTCATAAAAATATTAGCTGTATTTGAGATCAGATCAGAAAAGCTTGAATATCAATGATGCCACTCTTGGTGGGAAAATGCATTAATCTTTTATCTTTAATTTCCATGGCAGTAGTTTGAGAGGAACTGATACCTATTGATAACATCAATATCTGTAATGAGAGCTCGGGACAAAGTCAATGAACTTAAGCCAGTACTGCTATGGGAGCAAAGCCATCAGGGAATGAAAATGTCAACAACATAAAAAAAAACCAACATGTCAATGTCTTTTTATCAAACAAGTCATTGGAGTAATATTTATTTCATTTCCAAACATTAGAGAGGTAATTTCACCAGATCAAAACAAGTGAAACAGTTTATTACGCAAATTGTTGGAAAGCAACGACCCCAACTAGAGACATATTCCTAGACACAGTTTACTGTGGGTTAGTACATTAGTTAGGGTGTGTCAAAGCAATGACAATCCTCATCAAACTAAATACTGACAATTACTCCCGTGGAAATAAAAGTCCAGTCAAGCCCATACAGGAAGTGACATTGCTAGTCATGTGACCCCCCACACACATACGAGCTGCATGTTATAGCTCATAAACTGCGCTTCACTCATTTGACTGCTCATTTAACATCTCACAATTTCACCCTCATTACAGGCGTCACACTGGGGTGTCACAAGGAGTGACACAGGAAGCGAGACATTGCTCATCACACATATCCTCATAAAAATGTTATAATTTGTATCTTTGTACAATGAAGTCAACTGTTTTTTGGTTCATAATTACTCCTTACCTTGTTTTCCTATTAAATTTAATTTGGCCATAAAATGTCAGTGCCAGGGTTAATTACATTACACCTTGTAAACAGTTAAGCTTCATAGTGACAATTGCCATAAAATATTGATATAGACTGTTACTTCACCTCTGTTTTGTTATGTAAGTATGCCACACCAGGCTGCAACAGTTCTAAATACAGTGTCCCCTTGATTAACGTTGAAGTTGGGGTCCATGACATACCACCACCTCCCCATCCTGTGTTATAGTACCTGCCTTATACGATAGTACAGGGAAATACCGAAAATAAAAAAGGGATCCACATCTGACCCCGCTTTAATCCGAATCTGCGGTGTATCGGAACATGTTATATCGAGGGGGCACTGTAATTACTTTATTATCAACAAAAATATATTCAATAATCATTATAGATTAATATATACACACTTAATTAATGTAGGTAAAATTGGAAACTTAATGACTAATATCTATGACGTTCATCTCAATATTTCGGCGGAAGTATTGGGTATATTGAGATGAACATTATAGATATTAGGGAAGTGTGAACTTTGGTTAACATCTCTAAAAGGTTAATGTCTTGAAATTTATAAGTTTCTCCAATTTCTAAAAATATCCTTTTGGTGTGCAGAACAATTATCAACACATAATATCAATAGTTTGCAAGGTTAAATGTTGACTGAAAATGATTTACAACTTGAGTTGAAGTTGATTGGATATGCTAATTATCTCCAACTTCAGACAGCTACAATAGATTTGAATATCTCTTCAGCACGCCGCTTTCAGTTCTGTTCACCAGTACAATGTGTGTAAATATGGTAAATTGAGCAATTTGCATTGAACGGTGGGCTGAGACAGGAATGACCTTGTGTTCGACAGATACAGCCTTGAATGAGCTTTATCTCTCTTGTCTGTTCACACATCTGTCCAATAGTCACCGATCGGAACCAATATGGACCAAATGGACGAATACAGCCACATCCATAGGACTGACAGAACCATTGCGGACCGCTGACCTGGAGTCTGATGTACAAAGAAGGGGAAATAAAACCCACTTGACAATATTGACATAATTCGCCATGCGCGAGTGTCTCCAGTTTCGGCGGACAATGCTCAGAAGTGATCAGTTTAGACCGGGATTGCTTCCCGTGCTGTATATCCACGATCGCCGAGTTTGCAAATACCGTCAAGCCGAGTCCTTGGTGCCGAGTCACGTACAACTGTAACCTCCGCGACCAGAACCCTTCTCTTGTCTGCGGATGATAATCTCCGGACGATCACGATGCGGGATCGCACTCAGTGATAAAGACCCAAGAACAAAGAGCTGTAACAAGATGTCCTTGAATGTGGCTAAACAGCAGTGTCTTAGCTGAATATTGAAACATATTGTACGTTGCAATGCATACACAATACCAATATATGTGTGGTAATCAAAACAATATGTGAAAAACTGGTTTGCCTTCTTTCAATTCATAAAACACATCATGCATTCTAAAAGTTCCTACAACAAGAGTCAATAATTAGAAGAAACCAAATAAAATACCATGTTATGGATACTCTCATACACAGCCTTAGATACTACAGATATGGACTTGATATATATGAAACCAATGTATAGAAATATTTGATCATTCAATTAAGACCTTGAGAACCAGACAAGTGATTTTTTTCTCTCTATCTATTAACTAACAAGAAATAATATTATTTGTCTGCGTAACGACCAATAATCTCAGGTGTGCTAGAATACCATCATCACTTCCTTCCAACAACACTACCGTGGTCCGCTATTATTATGTCGCGGATCAACATTCACTGACAAGCACAAGTATGCTGGATTGTTTATCAACATTGCTCAATCCAGTTGCTTGGCTTTTCCCCAGGAACCAAAAACAAATGTTTGAGAGCAAAACACACATCTCTTCCAAAATCAACATGGCCGCCAGATGGGACAAATCAGAGAGAGGAGCATCGTCTACGTAACTATTGGCTACGACCTGGTAGTGATGATCTATTGTGTTATGTACTATTTCTCCAATACAAGATTCAATACTAGTTTTAAACTCTTATTTTTGGTCATGTCATCCCCTTGATAGACATAGTGATGCATCCAATAATGAGAAAAATATTTACATTCTTATACACTCCATTTTTTTTTCATTTTTTTTTTTGGGCATTGGGGTTTAGTCGCTTTCTAGAATATTTCACTTATAACATCACGACTTGTCAGTTTAGGACAGGAGCAAACCGACAACATCTGTAGCTCTGAATGTAAACCTGTGAGCACCGGCTGGTACTGACAGACCAAGATTATATCTCTAAGACTTCTCCTGAATTGAATTCAAAATATATTGTCTGTAATTCACTGTTCATATCTCAATTTTTTACCACACAATTAATGTTGTAATGCTTGTTAAGCTTGTCTGTATAACATTTACAATTTTAATAGTAGTCCATTTCAATTGATATGTGCTATATGAATAATGTCAGATAAAATCAGCACTGTTTTCTTAATGGACTGAAAAACGACTACAAAGAAATGTTGACATCAAACTAAAGAACAATAATGACATTGGCCTGAAATTATTTCCACATCAGATTAAAGTGTCCAGTCTGTTCTAGTTCCCCAGAATCATTAGAATTACGACTTTTCTTTGACAGCCAGATTTATGGAGCATAAAGCCATTTACATTGTCAAAATTGCATAAAACATTTCTTCATTCCAGTATAATTCTCCTTTACAATTGATCAGATAATAATCATTGGGTTTTTTAAGCACGAAATTCCTTAATAGATCACTATTCATCTCAGCCTATCACATAATTCAAGAAAGTTAGAATAGAACATTAACAATGTACTTTTCTCATACAGATTTAAGATATTACATTATGTTCAGCTAAACCAACTGAAAGTACAGATGAATACATATGAATACATAAGCTCTATAGTATATATACTAATTGTGACCCTGGGTCGTTGCCATAGATATGAACTCAATCAGTTAGGTGACCTTATATAACAGTTAGGCAACATTCAAATATATTACTATATACATGTATATGTAATAAGCCTAATTATCACATACTGGGCGTGATGATGAAACATCACAGAGACACCAACTGATCTATATACAATAATGATATCTTTACTTAGGTCACAAATCGTCACATCTGAAGCACATCAAGAATAATCATAATTACTAAATCAGCTTTGATCTTTAACTCTTAGCTGAAGCTTTGAAGTTCTGTTAATAATGCAGGGCAATGCATATGCAACACAATTCTTTTAGACTTATTACAAAACTTACAAATCATTTGACTGTTCATACATAAATCCAATAAATTGATGTAAAAACAAAAATGTATGTACATGTAGTTCCTATGATATTTAAATTATAGATGGTGTGCATTATTTATAATAGAGTTGTTAAACATTTTCTCAATTGATGGAAGCATACGGAAAAATACCCAATATCTCTTTCGGATTTCATATAAAAACTTTTGGCACATTTTAGCTCAAACCTGAATTTAATTTAAAACCAAAATGCAAACTCAAAGATGGGGAGCCATCACTTCCAACTTCATCAGCAAGTGACATCAAATTTAGCCGTCATCCGATGCCACAATGAAGGCGGCGGGGCAAACAACAGCAAATGTATCGCATTTCATCGTGTTCATCATTACCAAAATACAGGAATTTGAATTCTCCTTCATGAGAATTGGTTCCAAATTGTGTACCTCGCTTCATCCTTTCACAGGACAACAATACCAAGCAAAGAGCAATTAGATATCCCATTATCGTAGAAATTAGCTGTCAAATCTCCCGTGTTTTAATTGTCAATTTTTTATCATTATATGGACACACATGGGCGCTCGACTAAATAGCAATATTCTTAAAAACCTGCCCAGACATCCATCATTAATCAGGTTTGAAAGGTCAGCAAAGGTCAGAATTTTAGGCATAGCCCTGACTACTCTGGTTGAACACTTCATTTCAAATTTGACAAATTGCAATTGTAGAGACAAATTGATGTAATCGTACTAATGTGTTTCAAATTCTATTTGTTGTATGTTCACCACATGACAATAGCCAAAGGACTTTCACAATACGTTTTCATTTTTTTTTTAGTAATGATTTAGGGATTGCTTGTTTCAAAGGAAACAGAATGAGACATGTCCCCTTTACGAAGATCATTTGAAATTCATTTGTGTCTCTCCACACCAATCCTTGTCATTTTCCATGGACAAACTTGTCAGAAAACTTGTCAGAAAACTTTGAGCTTGAACACTTTTAGCATTGGTAATGATTCAAAAATGGATTTCAAATGACTGGCCAGTAGAGAACTTCAACAATGATTTGTATTATCAAGACATCATGCTGTAAACTAAATGTTCTAAAAAATTTAAAAGAAAGTAGTTTTAAAATTAAATTATATAAATTATTCTGAATGTATTTAGCAATTACAAGTATTCTTAAAATTTAGATCTTCTAACTGATAACTAATTCCATTGAATATAACTGATTATAAACATAATATTAGTGATTTGATGATAACTACATGTGCCTTGCCACATTAAACATAGTAAAGGCATATACAGATATTTATGGTTGTTTTGGACTTTTTCGTAGCTACAACTGCAAAGTACATTCACTTGACCATGTTGACATACATGTTTGTACTTCCAAAAACTTTTCCACCGCTGCATTATGGGCAAAATTTCATTCCAACCAACCAATATAGGACTTTGCCAGTTATGACAACATGAATATTGTCCGTTCATTTTGCTTCATTATATTAATGCAAGGGGACATAACTCTAAAGTGGTATGACAAAGGAATATCGTCACGACTATTTTTGCTTCACAGATCAGCTGATGCATCAAAGACAAGATAATTAATATTCCATAACCTTATTTCATATAAAATATGAATTTTTTTATTTGTCATAACTATTAAGTGTTAGGGAATAAGTGCATCAGTAAATAACAACTTTTGTGTGGACTAAATAGTCTCAGGTCGAAGTTTGTTTGACGATTATCTAGGTCAACCATCTGTGAAAGTATGCCTTCAATGTTTCAATATATCTGTATCTCTTCCATTAATATTAATATTATTAATAATAATAATAACAATAATAATAAGTCCAATTATAATGACCCAAATTACATTCACACAGTAATTGTTCATAGCGATACAAAACAATGTTATTGATACATGTAGTACTTAATGCCTGACTGTGTGGTTGTCCATAAGCTGTATTGTCCATAACCCTGTATTGTCCATAGACTACTGGATATGTACTGACTGCTGTACTAAATACATGACCACTGGCACCATTAACCATGTCAGTTCACAAGTGTTCTTGCAGCAGTCATTTCCATAATTGAATGAAATTCAAGTGAAAAGCAGATTTTTCATGCAGAAATGTCAAGACAGCAGCTGGAACCGCTAACAGAAGACAGTGCACATGTATAAAAGTCAAAAGACCTCTTCGCAATATGGAGTGTGTGAAATATGTTACGTTAAGAAATATGGATGGCATCACTGGGATAATTTTATTAACGAGGCCATTTATTTTGTTTTAGTTAGTTTACAAATGGAAACATGTTCAGTGGAAATCTTGAATTCTTGCTATTCTATCGGTATTTTAGAAAAAAATATCAAATTCTATAGCTCACAAACATACTTATATATTGAACATGCTTTTTTGGTTTTTCATTAAAGAAACAAATAATTAACTACTATTCAAGTAAACACAATAACCACAATAAACTATTTGACATTTATGAACAATGAATTCAATGAAGACACAGATACTATTTTGGTACTGCATTCATAACTAGTTGCCATATTCGATTAGCAGTATAAGGGAAATAACTCTTTCATTTCACATCTTTGCTTTCAAGACCCAGCTTTCAGTAAATGTAATTGAAAACTGCTATTGCAAACAAAATGACAGTTTTAAATAAAGAAAATAGAAATCAATAACTGATAGCAATACACACAGACCATAGAGATGTTGTTGCTATACTAGTGTTTGGTCTAGTTACTGATCTATTATAACACACCACACGGCCATGCATCAACTCTGTATGGACGTTTTATCTCCTGACCATAAATCAGATTGATGGTCCTTCTTTTAGAATACCTATACAATGTTGTTATTTTGAAGAAGACACATTCACAATGTATGATTGTATGGACACAATAACCTATTATGGACAATTATTGTCCGGAAGTGAAGGAAAATCAATCTTTAGCTGAATTACTACAATATTCTAATCACTGTGTAGATGTTCTAATCACTGTAGACACTGATAATCAATTGTGGAGCCATTGGTCTTGTCACTGATCTATTCACTCTGCCATTACCTCGACCAACAGTCCAATACATAGCCAGTACTCTCTGCTGACAAAACCATTGGCAGGCATCACTTGAGCTGTGATTGACATACTTGTACAACCCCATCTGGACCCCCGGCAATCAGGGCCCCACTCACGCCATGGCGTCCATCTTGTTTTCTTGTCAATCTCCTGCTTTCAAGACACCCCGTATCAATGTTTTAATTGTTTCCTAATGAACGTTAATCAATGTGCAGTCAGCTGTAGGTGACGGGTATTTGATTCACAAGTTGCTTTGTAATCTAAAATGTCCATTGTTGTCTCCTGTCCACTTTGTCCTGAACAAGACAATTATGTCCTCGAGAAGATCACGTGTGACAATGTAGGCTACTTACCCAGTCCTGCTGGTTGCCAATCCTAACGTCATTTAGTCACGTGCCTTCAAGTTCAGAGAATGAAACTTCGTCAAGTGTTCCTCTTTTGGACAGGCTATCAAGTTCAGAGAATGAAACTTCGTCAAGTGTTCCTCTTTTGGACAGGCCATCAGGTTCAGAGATCCCCTCTATTGTCAGTTGATTACATAGGTATTCACCATAGCACTATGTACGCCATCCTCTCACTCCAGAGGTACCTGTTACGCTAGCACTCCACAGGTACCCCTGGCTGACTTATAGGGGAAAAGCTGCGCAAAACTCCAACCAATGAAATCAT